>PVHX01019465.1:0-34382 GCA_004024805.1 Geosciurus inauris
TAGAAATCTTTTACCCTATCAAATGCTTGCCAGAGATTTTAGGATACTTTTATTTTACCCAGTCATTTCTGAGTAGATTTGTGGCTTCTCTCACCTTTTATAACTTTCTCATGTCTTACTTCCTAAAGTTACTTTGATGTGAGAGAAATATTATCCAATTTTCTTCAGTTCCTCTAGGCATCATTTACACAATGATCCCTGGTTTAAAAACAGAAATAGAGACGACTAGGCCTATTATAGCCCAGCATATAAGACAAAAACAAATTTAGATATATCGACCTTAATGTTTTTTTAAAAAAGTTGTTTGACAATATTTATTTTCTCATCTGAGAATTTCTAGTTTTTAAATATTTTACCCTGACTCAAGCCACCTGTTATGTGGTTGAGCCCCTAGTACATTCTACAGTCTTCTAACCCTTAAGTTCTTCTAACCCTTAAGTTCTTTTTTTCCCCCCAGAAATAATTATTCTTTGATTTTTTTAACTTAATCTAAGAAAAATCTTTCCACAATCAAAATGAATAATCCAAAAAATATTTTGTCAACTGATTCCTGCCCCCATCGCCCTCTCCACATGGAATCATGAGGCCAATTCTTAATTCCACTTATCATATTTGCATTAGAACAGTCTAATAAATAGTTATTTTTAAAACCTTAACCACATTCATATCTTATTAACATTAATATTATGTAGTCATCCAAATTCTATTGCTACGAGTGTAAAGTTATCTGCTCATCTTTTCAGTTACTAGTACTCCACCTTTAGAAACACCAACCAGCTTCTATCAGACTGGTCACCATTGTCAAAACTTGATCTCTGAAAACATTTTAGCTTATAGAAGAATTAAATAAGATAGTTGGACAGTAGACTTTCTGAGAACATTTTTAATTTAAGTAATACAGGGTATTTTTACATGAATCTATTAAGCAAGGTAAAAGGAAATTTACCAATATAGTACATTTATTTCATTTTCTAATACAACCTTATGATTTAAAATATGAGTCCTCAAGCCCATAAAAAAGCAGTGCTAATTATATTTTAAAAATTATCCAATATCATATTTCCTCCTTGGGTTTTAATAAAAACAAGCTTTTAATTTTCATTTAAAAATCTTTATAAGACTGTTTTATTTGAAGAAGTAACAATACTTCAAGAATAATTAGTTTTTCATACCAAATCTCATGAACATAAAATCTAATTTACAGTTCTAAGTTGGGATTTCTCCAGGGAGAATTTGGATGGTGGTGTTATTTTACTAAATGCTGCATCAGAAAACTCTTAGAGAAGAGTTACAGTTGCTTGAACAAAACCAAGTAGAAGATCAAAAAGCAAATAAAGGTAATGATTTAATATTGTTAAAAAAAAACTATGGAAACTTCAATGGAAATGAATTAGGACTTTAAAAATCATAGACTTTAAAATGATGTTTTGGCTCAAGTATCAACACATCTAAACAAATGCAAAAAGATAAAGACTGAAAGGAGAACTAAACTATCCAAAGTATTGAGGAAATTTCATTGAAATGATAAAAGATGGAAGGAGAGAAAACATGCTTGACAAGAAAATATAATATTCATAAGACTTTCTTCCTTGCTTAACTTTCTTATATGAGTATTTTAAAAAGTTTAATTTTTTCCCTGAAACATCTTAGCTTGTATACCAAAATTTGATCTCACTCAATCATTTAGAAACAATTTCCATTTTATCTTTCAAAACCATTGCTTACATAGGTGATGGATCGTACTTCCAATCTCTTGCACACATCACACATGTTTTTCTTAATATGGAGCCTTTGGGCTCTAAGAAATTCATCTCCAGAGAATTTATTTCCACCTTATAATAAAGATACTCATTGAAGTTTGTATATTAACTGCTTACAGTTTTCAATTTTACCTCTTCATTCCTTTTGTCTTCCTTTGGTCATGTTGATAAGAAAATCCAGGTACTTGCCACTTTGAGTGCCAGAAATTTAAGCCAAACTGGTCCTGGAACCTCTGTGGAAATTGGATCCACAAGCTACTCTCTAATAAAAACCAAGGCAATCAACTTTCTGCATGGTTTCAAGCCATTTTTGGACTTATTTCCTGCCTGTCCTGTTCTTTCAAGAAATTCTCATTTTGTGAGTAATGCACTGTTTCAAAAGCTCTTGATGTGTGTGTGTAACCTCATCAGTCTTGACATCAAAACAAAATTTTGAGTGGTAGGTCTATTCCTTTTCAATGTGGTTATCACAGTACATCTCTACTATTTAGATAAATCCTCACTCCTCCCATGAGGGTGAAACAAAGGAACTACTTACCTAATTATTTCAGTAGTATAGCCTTGTTAGAAGAGGATCTTATTTTTGGGAACCTTGGGAACAAGAGGGAATGAATCAATCCATACAGCTACTTCTTGCTTTGTGTTCTTAACCACTGAGCATAAAAGGCCAATGGTTCCCCTGCATGACCTTTAGGAAAGGTGTATAAGTTTATTACTATTGTTTCATTTTTGTTGTCTGATTTAATATGTATTCTTTTAGGAGTAATATATTAAACAAATTTTTTTTTGCCCCAGAAATACTTGAAATGGCTTAGACAGTCATACTAATTATAAGAATTCAAATTTATACTATTTCTTAGTTCCAAATCATTGATTTTTCTATTCACATCTTAGCTATTTTACTCATAACAGGGCCAATTATAATTCGCTATATATTACAGAGTAATTAAAAAAAAACTTACAAAATTAATCTTAAATACTATGCCAAACATTGAACCACTATAAAAATTTTTCCATTATTAGATTTTTAGCAAGAAATTAATAAAATATAGTTAAAAATCAATTAAACATTAAAAATCCATACAATTGTCTTGGCTTTTATATTAGAGCTATTGTTTCAACAAGATCACACCATAACAAAAATGAAGCTCCCTTTTCTTCTTACATTCATTTCAAACTGAAAATGCAAGTATAAAAAGCATATTTGAGGGAAAACTAGAGGTTAGAATTTGACAAGGCAACATGTCATGTGGATAAAGCAATTCTATAAAACTAAGATGTTCATCCTCTAGGGTATCATTATGTCAGGGTGTCATGCTGTTACTCTGACAGGGTAACCCAAGGGAGGTTGAGCAATGTCTGCATCTTAGGTAATGTCTTGGTTCAGAAAGCTCAGAGGACCTATGCCCTCTCTGTTCATATCAACACTAAATCTCTGGAATAAACAGATTTGTTTTTATTATCAACCCAGTATTTCTGTGGAAACATTAGTTAGATTAAAAATAATTCTTAACTTTATTTTTATGATTTTATAACTATTAGCATATTTTAATTGTACAAAATAATGGATTTTATTGTGAAATTTCAATACATGCATTTAACACGCTTTGCATCTTCTCTCCCTAGTTTCCTAAATTTTCTTTTCCTTGTAATTGCCACAAATGCCAAATGCAGGTGACATATGATATCAAAGGCTCCCAAAACCTCCTGTGACAATGTCCCCACCCAAAGTGCTTCCAGTTTCCCTAGAATTGTGTTAAGTAAGTTTTACAGATTCTGGCACCATCTTAATCCTGCTCCAGTGATGGGACCAAAGCACTAAAACCTTGAAAACAGTTAACATAGCACCAATAGGTTGAGTTGATTGATATATCATTATGAAATGTTCCATGAGATTATCTGTTTTTTCCAAAATGAAATAGTGCTTTTCTACTGTATAAGCAAAATACAGTTTGGTAAACTTGCATTTTTTTGATCAATTCATCACATAAACTTTGCTCCTCCTTGTAATTTCCACAAGTCAGCAGACTATCTAGATTTAATATAACTAAATTGTCCATCTCAGCCATTCTTTCTGTGTAGATTACCAATACTATCAGTTTGAAGAGTCAATGTCATCCTCAAATCTTCCTTTTTGAATTAGGAATATGATTTCAATGATTCGTTGGGCCCTTAGCGTTGGTGCATGAACCACAGTGAGCTTGGCTTATGCAAACACCAATTTAACCACGGCAGTCTTTCTTATAGTATCCTTAGTTATTTCTGGCAAGGATTTACACACTATAGTCTTATACTTGGTACTATTCTGCTACACTATGCCTACATACTAGTATTTAAAAATTTCCAATATTACTAGAAGATTATCTTACTTTGTTATTATAAGACATTGGTAGCTTTGGATAGACTAACTCTATCAAGGAAAACAAGATGTTATACTGGAAATCAGCATGCATAAAATATAAGACCACTCAAAGTTGTATACATTTCTTTATTAACAAAATCTCAGTGGCAAGGAGTATCAGATTATTGAATTCTTCCTTCTATTTTGAAAGAATTGATTTGATTGTGCTAACTTTACTAGTAAGGTTTTTATCTTGCAACACCTCTTTCAAAATAGGGCTACAGGAAAACTAATTCTGGAGAAAAATCACTGTACCTCTATCACAGGCTAATTAGACTTGATGGATATTTATGACAGCGAGATTCAAGATCTTACCAAGATTAAGACCTCAGAAAAAGACATTTGTTCCACAGATACCCTATTCTCCCTCAGGATCCCTTGCTGTTATTTATATCTTATTCTAGAAATGGCAACGAGAATGACCTCTTTATATGTATCACAGGTCACTAATACCTAATTCTATATACTATATGTATTCTAATCCTACATAGTCCTGGACTTTAGTTACTTGCTCAAAATTTTCAGATCATTTAATAATTCTTCTTACAAAGTCTAGCATATATTACAATATGTAAGTTAAATATTAGAAACATTTAGTCTAAGAATAAATTTTAATGCTAATAATTTATTTATTTTTTAAACTTCTTTTTTAGTTGTAGATGGACACAATACCTTTATTTTATTTATTTATTTTTATGTGGTGCTGAGGATTGAACCCAGAGCCTAACACCTGCTAGGCAAGCACTCTACCACTGAGCCACAACCCCAGCCCCTAATAATTTATTTTAAATGATACCCAAATGATTTAATGGTAAAATGAAGTAGAATCATAGTGCCAGTTTGTTAAAACTGCTTTTCTAAATAATCATAGATAATGGATTTAAAGATCTCATATCACATTATAAAGAGTGACATATAAACTTTATAATAAATTTTAGTGATCTATAAAACACTTACCATGATCCATCAATCATTTAATTTCCATAATAATCCTAAAAGATTGACACTGATGTTACTTATTTTTCAATTTCAGCTGATTTATATTTTATGAAAAATTGTTTAGTGTTTGGATCCTCTTTCCATACTATAAGATTTCAAGTTTATTGTTGAAAGATAATCATTAAATTTTAGGAGGAAATGATTTCATATATATATATGTGTGTGTGTATTTGTGTGTGTGTGTGTGTGTATTTGTTTGTTTGTTTGTTGTTGTTTTTTTGGTATCAGGGATTGGAGCCAGGATAGATTACAGCAAGAATTCAACTTCTCAGAATTTTTCTTTCATAGCTTATAACTATGGTCTTATATGAGTTTAGTATGACCATCTTAAATTACAGGAATAATTCTACAGTTGATTTATTAATAGATCTATTTGGTATGTATGTTCAAGCTGAAAAACAATAATAGTTGCATTACAGCTGTATTTGTGATTGCCCTTAAAGCTAGAGAGTGTCTAGTGGAGAAAAAAAGATGAGTACCAGTTTCTGCCCCAAGATCAGAAATCATCTGGAGCAAGAAGTTAGGTGTTAATTAATGTACTTCTGTTTTCTTAAGAGAAACCTGGTGGAACCATACAGAAATAGCTTTCTAAATTTATATGGGGAAATAGGTCTGTATGACTCAAAGAATGGATTTTAGTGACCACTGAAAGAGCCCCTCTAGTCTCTGTCCGCAGGGAATGTACATCAAGAGTTTCCACTGATGTGCTCTAAAATCCATTGATTTGCTTCCTATACTTCCCATAGTCTACTCCTAGCCAATGACTGAGTGTGGTAGGGTACTGAGACAAACCTGTGCCTGAGACATGAAAATCTCCTCTTATAGGCATCTTGAATCAAGAATTCCCAGATAGCCTTATCAACCCCTCCTTAGAAATGCAATCTAGATTATTACACCAGTTATGCTGTCTCATGAGCACTTCACATAATAATGTTATTGTCATTTACTTTTTTATTTAATACTTATTTTTTCCAGAACTGGGGATTGAACCTTGGGCCTCATACATACTAGGTAAGTTCTCTACCACTAAGCCATGTCCCCAGCTATCATTTGCTTTTAAAGACACGTAACCTTAAAGATGTTAGGATCATTTTCTAAGGTCACGTTTGCAAGTGTTATTGCTGGAATTTTTCAATCTGGAAATGTGAGTAGTCTGTTTAATACAAATGAGCTAAAATAACATTTCCCTGATATGGTTTTGCTGAATCATGACTCATATTCTGTCAATTACTATGAAAGTTACGGTCTGGGTATTGGGTGGAGCCCAGAAAAGTTAAATCTTTTATGATTGTGCAAATATAAACAAGAAGCATATTGGAAGTAATTTACTTATATATTTTGTCAGTAACTCCACAGATGAATTCTGAGGTGATAAGCAAAAAGGCCACACTATAATGAAGCAAACAGAACAAGTAGATATTTTAGAAAGAAGAGTTTAGAAAACATGTATGAAAGATTTTAATTTTGGGGTTGCATATTTTAATTTGCATAGAAAAGTTTGACCTGATTCAATCAATAAACCTATCAGTTCCACTATTTCAACATTTACAAAGTTCAGAGTTCTGTCCTTGTTATGAAATCATGCTGGCATGGCCACAAGCAATTAATTAGCTACAGATATTGTGCATTCTAAATTTATTTCTACATATTTTAACTTTAATATATGCATAGGTGCTACAACTTTCCAATTTTCTAGACTTAGACTTATGAGATTATACTATCGAAATCTTTCCAGGAATATATAAAATTTATATTTTGGGAAAATATATTCTTGTAAATTTGGCACATCAATTGTAGCTAGGAAACTTAAGGCTTCAAGAGGAATTATTTAAAATTAAATTAATTGGAGGTTTTATTTTAATTAGTGCTCTGAGAAAATTGTTGCAGGAAATTAAAATTCAGTAGGTTTTTTTCTTAATGAGAAATGTCTTCAGGCAAAGAGTTTTTATTTCTAACCATTAAGCAATAAGTGAATCATCAGAGGAAGTTTCTGCTAGTGACCTACCACTTTCCTCAATACACTTTCAAATTTGATATCTTTTTATCCTTATGCATTATTATTTGTTCTAATGGTGTTTAGTTTACCTTTATTCTAAAAAACAATGTGTCTACTAGATATAAGTAGTCCAAGATTTTCTAAGTCAAAGCTAAACATTTAAAAATTAGAAATATTTCTTGGAAAAACTAATAAAGTATACAAATATTGCTATAACATGGCAGAGTTATGAAAGTTCTAATAGATGTGTGTCACTAACAAAGGCTTAGAAACACAAACATATAATACATACACAATGTAGCTTATGAAACAATAATTAGGATTTGTGAACTAAAATGAAAATGAAAACATACCTAATTGTATGCTATTAGAAAGCCATTCCTTACCCTGTCATATCTTAGTAACATTAATACCTAAATATTAGAAATAGCACTGCAATTTCAAACATAATTTCATAATTCTACATTTAAATATATACATAATTGAATGATTATAATTATTAAATCCAAGCATTCATAAATAATATTACTATCACAACTCTAGCTCTGCAGATTTGTATTTGAGCTTCTTTCAGATAAAAACAAATAAAAAATAAATAATGAACAAACCTTTGATCCTTATTGCCTGGTAAGAGAAAACATCAGATCATGAAAGAGTAAACCTTTATTTGAGTGTTTAAAAAACAAATAAAAAACTTGAGGAACTGGAGTTCTGAAACAAAGAAATATATCTTCTAGAATCTGTTAAATTACATGTTTTGGTAGCAATCATACACAGAATTTGGGAGAAGATACTAGAATAATTTTCAGTGTATACAATTTTATAAAGAAGTCAGGAATAAAATTCAGGAGAGAAGTGGATTGTATGGCTTTCAAAATTCCCCGAAAAAGCACTTAATCTCTTAGAAATTTTTTCAAAGAAAGAAAATAAAATATTTAAGATTGCATTATATTTTAAAACTAATATTGTCATTAAATGTTAGCCCTATATGTTAATCAGTAAATATGCATATGAACATTTTCTTTGAAATTTCAATACTTTTGAAACTTAGGAATCTAATTGAAAAGTTCAAACATACACAAACATATATACACATATATATTATACATAATACATAATATAAATTAATATATATATTTTCTTTCCCAGAAATTTATGAAAAATGTATCATTAAAAATCAGGTACATAATAGCCCATTGTAGTAGAACCTTTAAGAGGTGGGACCTAGTGGAAGAGAGTTAGGTCATTGGGAGCATACTCCTGAGAGGGATATTTGGACCTCAGGCCCTTATTTTCTCCCTTTGTTTCCCAGATGCAATGAGGTGAGCATATTGCTCTACCACAAGCTCCCTAATACCATGTTGTGCTGCCTTACCACAGGCCCAAAGGTAACAAAGCAACCAACTGTGGACTGAAATTTCGAAATTGAGCTAACAAAATGTCTTTCCTGTTTATAAGTTGGTTATCTTATGTGTTTTGTCACTATAATGGACGCTGACTAACAATGTGCAAAAGCCTCAAGGTGTGATCATAATTATCCATTGTAGCTGGAAGAGAATAAACATGGGGAATGGAAATCACTGTAAGCCATTGTAAGGCTCTGGACCTTACTTTACCTGAGACAAAAAGACATTGGAGGGTTTCTGATAGAGTCAGCATATAGTTAGCATTTAAGGACATGGAATTTTGGGGAAGATGGAGGAGGGTGTTACCAGGGATTGAACCTAGCTATGCTCAACCACTAAGCCACCTCTCCAGCCCTTTATTTATATTTTTTATTGAGACAGAGTCTTGTTAAATTGCCAAAGTACTTTTGGATTGGCATTCCTGTTTCAGCCTCCAGAGCCGCTGGGATTGCATGCATAGGCCACCACGCCTGGCTGGGATTATTTGAAAAACCAGAAATTGTGAATATAGAAAAGAACACTGAGGTCTGGGACACAACAACATTTACGAGTCAGTGAAGGCACTAGCCAAAGAGACTAAGGTAGATACATTGAAAATGATGTGAGAGAAATGACAAAAGACAGCCATCCCAAGATGTTGAGCAAGAAAAGTACTCAAAGAGGAATTGGTTGAAATGCTTCCAATTATTTTGATGATTTAATAGAATAAGGTCCTGGCCCAGCATGGTGACCCACATCTATAATCCCAGTGTTGAGAGGCTAAGGCAGGAGGACTCAGAGTTCAAAGCTAGCCTCAGCAAAAGTGAGGTGCTAAGCAACTCAGTGAGACCCTGTCTCTAAATAAAATATAAAATAGCGCTGGGCATGTGGCTCAGTGGTGGAATGCCCCTGAGTTCAATCCCCGGTACCCTAGGGGGGAAAAATAGAATAAGGCCCACAAAAGGAATATGTAATTTGGAAGTTGTTGGTCACTTTCCCAAGAGCTGTGTGAAGGAAATGTGAGAATAAGAGCCTTATTGGGGGAGGAGATGTGGAAGTGCACAAGAGTAGGAGCACTAGAGATTGCCATTCTTTTATTTTTGGCCTGGGGTGGAGATAGGGGTAGGAGTAAGAGGGAAGAAGAGCCATTGTTGCAAAAGGAAGTAGAAGAATGAGGGGATAGTTAAAGATAATTTGGTATGAAAGTAAATATTTTTTAAAAAAGGAGCAATTATTGCCATTCACATATAAATGTTCCCATAGCTGTAATAAATATAAAAGGAAAGACAAAAAATTATGACTCAAGGAATAGCGGGGGCAATTATTGGATCCACATTCCTAAGGAGGCAAGAAGGGATGGGAAGTGATGCACAAGCAGGTCAACTTTATATAGGAGATAAGGCAAAAATCATTCATAACATCTGCTTCAAGGTCCCTACAGGAAACAGATGGCACACACCTAAAACATAATCATTCAAGTAGCACATATTCATATAACTGGGAATATGAGAAAATTATTTTAAAAACTAAATTATTACTAACCCTGAACTCAAACTGACAAAAAGAGTAAAGATAGAGAATGTCTGTCACATCACTGACTAAGTGAGAGGTGATCTATTCATTAATGGATAAATCATAATGAGTGCATGTATACTTTGCTCTTTTAAAATTAAATGTATTTGCTCTGCATCAAGTTTATTCAACATTGTCTATGCACTGGACTCACTTGGAAAAATACTTAAAATCAGTGATAACTTCTATACTACCACAAAACTCTGATGTAATTGACCTGGGTCTAATCAGGACATATAGATTTGTAAAAGCTCCCATGTATATCTACCCTGCTGCCAAGTGTGTGAACAGAACCTATGGAAAATGTTTTGACTTGGAAAAATGTCTTTAGTTTGTTAGTCAAAAAACAAGTTGCAAATTAACTATGAGTATGGTTTGATTTAATTTTTATAAATTATAGAAAAAGAAATGCTATTTCATCACATATGTGACATATAGCATTTTTTGTGTGAAATGGTGATAAAACTGTGAAAGCAGAGTTTTCAATTTCATTCTATCTTTTGGTCTTTGAAATTAATATGAAATATTTTTGTGGTTTAGAAGAAAATTTCTAATATGCAAATGATTTATATCAGATTACAAAAGGAAATGAAAGAATTGATTTATAAAACCATCATGATATTCTTTTTTATTTTTATTTGAAAAAATATTTTTTTCACTAGCTATTGATCTGTTTAGTAGTGTAACATTATTTCATAATTTGACTCTTTTTACTTCATTATATGCCTTTTATGTATTTAAAAGCAAAATTAGTTTGGCCTTATAGCCTATATTGTATTCAGCATTCTGTTTTATTTCATTTTGCTATTTTAATCCAATTTTTTATCTTTTTTCAAAGTTCATTCCATTGGTTTTATTGAATTTTTATGAAATAGAAAAGAGATTGATTCTGTAATGCTATTCTGCTTTTACTATTACATGCACATTTTCTCCTGTATTATGTATTATCTTCCCCTTGTGTTGCAATTTTTTCCAGGTACATCATACATACATTACACACATACACACATATACATACACATACATATACTCACACGTATGTGTATCCTTATGTGTGTATTTGTGTATGTGTTTACTTATTCATATTTGATTGAGAGCTGATTGCTTTCTTAAAACTGTATAAATTCTCCTTGCTTCTTCTTCCTCACTATCCAACTTATTTTTATGTTTCTATTCAGAGAATTTAAGCTAGAGCACAGTTTATGAAAAATTTATACCTCTAGCCCAGCAATTGAGAAGAATTCCATATCTATGGCAATCCTTGCATACAAATGTCCTTACTATGTTATTTCTTATGGATGATTGGTATAGTTGGTTCGTCAGTGGCCAATTTTCTAATTTGATTTTCTTTTGGGAAGTTTCCACATAAGTATTGCAGCAGGTACTAGTCTTTTTTGATGCTGCTGTCCTCTAATTTTTTTTTATTATTATTATTTTATCCACTGACTTTATCCTGGAGCATTATAAGTGCTCATATGTACAAGTGCTATTCACCAGCTGTGGTAAAATAAATGAATGTAGTGAAGATAATGAGTATTATCCAGCGTTTCTTGACTGTATTTTCTATCATAATTGTTTCAGTCAATTTTTTCACTGCTGTAACCAAAAGACCTAACAAGAACAAATTAGAGGAGGAAATGTTTATTTGGAGCTCATGGTTTCAGGTTTTAGAGGTCTTAGTTCATAGATGGCTGACTCCATTCCTCAGGGCCTAAGTTAAGGCAGAACATCCTGATGGAAGTATGTGGCAGAAGAAAGCAGCTGGAAAGAGGCACCAGGAAGCAGAAGAGAACTCCGCTCAACAAGGACAAAGTATATACCCCAAAGATATGACCCCAGAGACCTACGTCCTCCAGCCACATCCTACCTGCCTACAGTTACCACCAAATTAATCCCTATCGGTGTATTAATACACTGATTAGGTTAAGGCTTTCATAACTCATCATTTTACCTCTAAATGTTCTTGCATTGTCTCACACATGAGCTTTTGGGGGATGCCTCACACCTTAACAATAACTAAGTATTCTCTTTATTTGTTGTTTTTTTCTAAATTTTTCTCTTGGGCTGTTCTACTGACATTGATTATTGGTTGTCAATCTTCCAAACCTATCCTTTCTTTTGAAAAAATCAGATCAATTTCTGCAAAATTTTTTGTACTTACTTCCTATAAAAGACAAACCTTTTATACTTACCATTAATATGCTTGTTTAGCTACTGTAGTACTCCCTTCATACACACATGCCACTGCTTTAAAACTCTAATTGTAGAAGATGAAAACAAAACCAAAGTTATGTCTTTAATGCTTAGTTCCACCTCCATCTTCACTACTGAAGGATCAGCTCAAATTCACTAACCATCTTTACTGATGACAGGTATCTCAGAAAAGTGAAAGTTATACGTCAGACTTCCCTGACTTCTTTAGTCTGGTTTATATATATATATATTTAATTATGTTGAGCATTATAGTTATTTCTGGTACAATCCTCTATTTTCTAAGAATTACAAAATTTTCTATAATTTTGATATTCCCTTGGCTATTTCAATAAAATTCTTATGAAAGGTACCAAGGCAAACACTATACATATTTTATCATATAATTTGGAAGTCTGAGTTATCATCACAAAATTAGGATGTTATTTAAAATTTTAAATATGGGTTATATTTTGAGACATTGAAGTTTAAATACTTGGTATATTCTTAGTTGAACATCTGCATTAAGTTGTTTATAACCTGCTTGCTCTTTTCATAATTTGATTGCATATGAATTAACAACTCTATTCAGGTCACACACCAGAAGTAAATAGTTTTATTTTGATTAAATCACACTTCCTTAAATTGTGAAAGTGATTTAGACTTCCTTTTCACATTCAATAAAAGTTCCTCCTAATGCTGATATCAGCTGAGCGATCCTGTCTACCTATTTTAATGTATCTATACATTGATCGACTAATGACACAGTGAGGATACAGCTGCTGCCACCGTTTCAGTGGCTTCAAACATTAGATGCATTTTCTCATTAGAGAAATGGACCAATATACTTTTTATGGTTGGTGGGGGACCATGTTGTATTTAATAAGGACAAGGACATCTCAGCTTGTGGTTTTACCATTCCTTGGTTTCTCTTTATTTTCTCTTTTCAACTGTGGACAAGTAAAGAGAATGTGGAACTAACACACTTCGCTTCTTGAAAGACTAGGATGGAAAATTGAATGTCATAACAACTCTGCTCAGATTCCAATGGTGAAAACAATTTATGGGATTGTAAATTGTCATATCTGGCTACAAAGAAAGTGAAAATAACAGAAAAGGGATAATGTGTTTGTATATAAGTTATTAGATCATTAATGGTAATAATACACTGAATTGTTTCCTTCTGGGAGGGTAAAATTTAACTACATTAAAGAATAGTGCAGCTCTGGTATTCTGTAAAAGTAAAATTCACTACATAGAGAAAGTAGAAAGAGGTGTTTTGATAGAGAAGGGTCTTGACAGGATAAGTTATACACTATCAAGTATTTTCATCTAGCACTTCTTAGGTATTAACTACGATTCAGAAAGGGAAACAATCCATTCCAGTAAAGAATTGTCCATAATGGCCACATATATGTACTTCAAAGGCCACCTGTTTCTCAAGAAGAAAATAGCTTGATTCCACTTACTTCTCTCCTCTACTTAAGATTACTAATGACTGAAATTTTGCCTCTTGTTTGATGTAATTCACTAGAAATAAGATTCAATAAATAATAATTCAATTAAATTATTCCTAAATTATTAAATTATAATTATTACTAAATTATTAAATTAAATTATTACTAAATTATTAAATTATTACTAATCTAAAAAAAATGGCCCTCAGTTTGCTTTTGTAACATTTACTATTACAGCATTTCCTTGTTATTTCTTACAATTCTGCAGAGTATGAAAAGCTAGAAACTCTAAAAATTGGTTCTAGAATGTACTGTATGCTTAATACAGACTTAAGAAAATGGATCACATATAAAGTTCAATATTACCCTGCATTTCCAGATTCAGACAGAAGTATGTCATGTAGTGTTTAATTTATCCTGGTTGGTAAAGTGTCAGTTGGTGTTTGCTGAGTAACTTAAAATATCGTCATATTTAACTTTTACTTGTTATTATATTTTGGCATAGGTAAAAGAGGGAAAGGATTAATAACAGATATTAAGAAGAATAAAATAGTTAAAGCTATACATATTATTGTAAAATAAACTACATTTTATTAGATATTATAATTATCTTAATATATAAGTATTTTCTATATTGCAAATAATTTAATAATTTTTTACTTTAAATATTGTACTTTAGGATGTCTGTATTTAATTTCATGTTTTAAAAGTACTTTTTAGCTGTTTTGCTTAACTAAAGACAAAACTAACCAAAGATAAATTGATAAAAATAAATTCCTCCTGTTTACCTAAACTACAGACAAGTTTTGTATTATTTCAGAAATAATCTATACCTATATTAACATGTATGAATATTAAATGTGCCATTTAAAGTTACTGGCTTATTCTTTCAAATACTCCTTAATACTCCATTCTATGTCAATACCATTAAACACTGCATTGGTTCTCTCTTGATGTATTCTGTTGTTTTTCAGGCTTTGTTATTAAAGTACAGATTAAATATTTATTTTCAAAATGTCACTGAACCCATATGCATGAGCATCTGTACGATAGATTTATTATAGCATAACTGTTGACCTGAAGAGTTTATGCATTTGGAAATTTTATAAATTTTATCATACTCTATCAATGTTGTCTTATAAATATAGTGATGAGTTAAATAAGCTAAACATGGAAGAATGCTTATCTCATTCCTTTTAATTCATATAATATTCAAAACCAGAAAAACTGTCAGAGAAGAGAAAAATGAAGATTTGAAGGGGTTAATTTGGGGACTTTTAGGAGGCTGGTGATGTTCTGTCTCATGATTTGAGTGAAGTTACATAGGGCTATTTCCATGATGATGCATGAAAGTCACATTTAAAATTTATTTAATTTTTCATGTATTCTGAACTTCAAATTTTTATTAACATGCAAATCATATAACATAATGAATTCCATTAATTTAGTAAGACAAAATTCTTTTTGCATGCTTCAGAGCCATTTTATTTGGTTCATTTATTGAGAACTACATGCCAATTTTCTTGTCAAATATTTTGTTATTGCTACCTTCTTATCTAATAGTTTGTGATATTTATATTTTTAGAGTTTATTGAAACATAATATATAATGCTGTAAGTTCAATTTGAAAATATGATAAGCCCTCACATATGTGTGGGCCCATTTAAACAATTATATACTAGATACTGTTTATTCAATATTCTCAAATGTTCCCTGAGAGCCTCTATGACCTCCGCCCCCTGTCACACACATACGACTGCACAATTCCCATCTCTGGCAACCATTGATGTGCTTTCCATCATTATAAATCAGTTTGCATGTTATAAATTTTATATAAAGGGAATTATATGTGCTTTGTTTTGCTTTTTGTCAGCAAAAGTATTTTTACATTCATAAATACTGTTGCACATATTGATAATTCATTCCTTTGTATTTGTAGATAGTATTCCATGGTGTGGCTGTGTCTCAGTGTGTCCATATATTGGTACATTTTTTCAATGTAATTTATAGTTATTGACTTTAAATATAGAGCTTCTATGAAAATTAATTAACAAGTATTTATATGGAAAATGATTTCTCTTGGGTAAATTCTTAGAAGTGAAATGTTTCTTTAAATGATAAATGTATGTTTAACACAGCCAAACTGTTTTCCAAAGTAATTGTAATATTTTACATTCCCCGCAGTGGAGTAAAGGTAATCCAGATGCTTCATATGCTTGCCAGCACTTTGTACATTTAAGTGTATTATTCATTTTGGGAAGTTCTGCAGTAAATATGAATCATTATTGATATCACCTTTTTATATTGATGCCCAATTATTTTGGCAATAAAACATCACCTTATCTTATTGAATTGCCTTTCCATCTTGTTAAAATCAATTTTCATATAAGTGAGTTTCTATTTCTAGACTCTCTGATATATTGATTTGTGTGGCCATATTTAGGTTGAAGCAACACTGTTTTGATTGCTATAGTTTCTATTAATACTTAAAATAAGCTGGGCGTTGTGGCGCACGCCTGTAATCCCAGCACTTTGGGAAAATGAGATAGGAGAATAGTGAGTTCAAAGCCAGCCTCAGCAATGGTGAGGTGCTAAGCAAACATTTTCAAAACACAAAATAACACAAAATAGGCCTGGGGATGTGGCTCAGTGGTCAAGTACCCCTGAGTTCAATCCCTGGTACCAAAAAAAACCTTAAAATAGGATATTCAAAATCTTTCACATGTTCTTTTTTATCAGAAATTTTTGGATATTTTAGTTCTTTTGCTATATCATACAAATTTTAAAATCTGCCTGTTGATATCTACAAACTTCCGAATTTTCATTAGAATTAAATTGAATTTAAATATAAGGTTATTGAGAATTGACATTATAGAAATATTGAATATTCTAATTTGGTCAGAATGTTTAGCAATTCTTTGTTTTATCACATTTTGTATTTTTCCAGACATACCAAGTTAGAATTATATCTAAGAATCTTATTTTTTTAGTACTGTTATGGATGATATTATTTTTAGAATTTCAAACTAAATTATTCATTGCTAGTGTATAGGCATATGATTTTTGTGTATATTAACCTTATATGCTAGATTCACTTATCAGTCCACTTAATTTTTATATATTTCTTAGAGTTTTCTAAGTAGAAAATTATATTATCTACACAGAAAAATAGTTGTGTTTTTCCTGTTCCAACTGTATGTATTTTTTCCCTTATATTATCAAACCAGCTAAATTTCTAGCACAATGTAGAATATGGGTGGTAAGAGTCCATATCATTTCACTTCATTGTTCCCAATCAACAAGAAAAGAATTCAGAAACTCAACTTTAATGTCTTTGGTATAAGCATAAAACACAATAATTCTACATATAATTTTAAATCTCACAGTTTATGTGTGATGTTACTCTGTTCATCTTTATTTTTTCATGTCTTTCATAAAATTTAGACCCATAAACAAAATAAAGTCAGCATTAAATACAATGATAGCTGTACTTATTGTTAATTTGCTTTGTCATTTGTTAGATACTTCTATTTCTAGATTCCTGACAGATTATTTTCCCTTCATTTCTCTTCTTGATTTTTTCTTCTCAATTTTAAATCATGAAAGATTTTTAATTTTGACAAAGGTTTTATATAATGCATTTAAATAACCACAGAGCTTTTGTCTTTTGTGTGCTAATATGGTGAACTACATTGATCAAAGTTTTTGATGCAGGGGCTGGGATTCTGGCTCAGTGGTAGAGCGCTTGCCTCACATCCGTGAGGCACTGGGTTTGATCCTCAGCACCACATAAAAATAAACAAAGATACTGTGTGTCCATCTACAACTACAAAATAAAAAAATAAAAAAAATTTTGATGCAAATTTTAATTATAAATTTTAACATATATTAATAGTACAAATTGGTGAATTTCACAGTGACATTTACATATGTATCTATCATGTCTTGGTCATGTCTTGTTTCTGCCATATCTTGCCCAATCCTCTCCTCCTTACTACAATACCCTTCTCATTTCCCTTTCCTTAAAGAAGGCTTTTTTCCACCTTTGGGTTCTTTTTTTTTTTTACATGTCACATATGAGAGAAAACATGAGATTCTTGTCTTTCTCAGTCTGGCTTATTTCATTTAAAATGAAGTCCTCTAGTGCAATCCGTTTTCCTGAAAAAGATATTATTTCATTTTTCTTTATGTCTGAATATTATTTAATTGTGTGTAGACCATATTTTCTTTATCCATTCATCTTTTGACATGTACCGAAGTGGATTCCATA
Organism: Geosciurus inauris; assembly: GCA_004024805.1. NCBI lineage: Eukaryota > Metazoa > Chordata > Mammalia > Rodentia > Sciuridae > Geosciurus > Geosciurus inauris. The sequence continues at coordinate 18,031 of PVHX01019465.1, forward strand.
TCTTACCTGTTATGAACAGGGCCACAGTAAACATTTGGATGCAAGTATCTCTTTTGAACTCATTTCCTTCACATATATACCAGGAGTGTTAAAATAGGATCTTAAGGTAGGTCTAGTTTTAGTTTTATTTTTTAAAAAGCCTCCATTGGTTTCCATTATGAATGTTCCTTCCCACCAGCAGTGTATAATGGTCACTTTTTTTTTGCACATCTTCTTCAGCATTTGTTATGTTTTTGTTTTTGTTTTTGTGTACAGCCAATCTGGGTGAGATGGAATCTCAACGTAGTTTTGATTTGCATTATCCTGATAGTTGAAAATGTTGAGTATTTTTTATGTATTTATCGACTGCCTTTTTTTTAAGCCCTTTTTTATATTTTGAGACAGTGTCTCCGTAAGTTGCTTAGGACCTCTGTAAGTTGCTGAGGCTGGATTTGAATTCACAATTCTCCTGCTTCAGCCTCCCAAGCCACTGGGTGTGCTGCTGCTTTAAGTGTCCTTGCTGATTATTTGCCATATTTGAATAGATAGCTTGTTCTTTCATTGTTGAGATTAGGGGCGGGTGGTCTTTATAAATTGTCCATATTGTTCTTTTGTACAATGAGTAGCTGGCATACCTTGCCCTATTCTGCAGTTTGTCTCTTCACTCAGCTTCCTTTGCTGCACAGAAGCTTTTTAATTTGGTGAAATTCCATTTTGTCAGTTCTTGTTTTTTTTTCCCTGAGCTATTGGAATCCTGTTCAGGAAATCATCATCCGCAATAGTTAGGGGGTGTTTCCCCTATATTTTTTTCTAGTAGTTTCTGTGTTTCAGGTATTAGATCAAGGTTTTTGAGGTGGTCTTAGTTGAATATTGCACAGGGCGAGTGATGTAGGTCTAATTTCAATCTTCTCCATTTTGATTCCCAGTTTTCCCAGCACCATGTGTTGCAAAGGCTGTCTTGCTCTAGTGTATTTCTGGCACCTTTGTTGAAAATCCATTGACTATAGATGCACAGGTTTATTTTTAAGTCCTTGTTTTAGGCAGCTTTGCATCTCTGTAATGAAAATACCTGATAAAAACAATGTAGAGTAAGTCATTTTCTACATGGGGCCCACAGTTTTAGAGGTCTCAGTCCATCAATGACCAACTCTATTTCTCTGGGATCAAGATGAGACAGAATACCATAGGGCAGGGCCCAGTGGAAGGAAGCCACTCAGTAATGGCAGCCAGGAAGTGGGGTGCCTGGCAGAGGGGGATGTGGGGAAAGTTACTTTGCTGAATTTTTGTATTGATTCTTAAAGTGTTTTGGTGGAGCTTTAGGGTTTTATAAGTAAACTATGTCATCAGAAAGCAAGGTTAATTTGACCTCCTTCCTTCTTTACTATTAGAATATCTTTTACTTCTTTTTATTGCCAAATTGTGGCTAAATTTTCTAGTACTATGTGAAAGAAGAGTAGTAAGAGTGGACACCCTAGATTTATGGAAATGCTTTCAGTTATCCCATTTAACCCATTCAGTGTAATGTTAGCTATGGGTTGTAATATATAGCCTTTATTATGATCCTTCCATGTCTAATTTATTAAGAGATTTTATCAAAAAAATGTTGAATTTCATCAAATACTTCTCTGAATCTATTGGAATATTCATTTGATTTTATCCTAAATTATATTTATTTGCTGTATTAAATTTATTGATTTGTATGCATTGAATCAACCTTGCATTCCTGGAATGAAACCAACTTAATCATGGTGTATAATCTTTTAAATGGATGTTGAATTCAATTTGTAAGTACTTTGTTGAGAAGTTTTACACATGTTCAGTAGAGATACTCATCCATAGATTACTGTATTGATTATGTTCTTATTAGGTTTTGTAAGTGGAGCAATACTGGATTTATAGAATGAATTTAAAAGGTTCTTTTCCTTTCAATTTTAGGAGGAGGATTTGTATTAGTGTTTTAAAAGCCTGGTAAAATTGAGCAGTGAATCCATCTCTTTCATTTTCTTTATTGGGATCCCTTTCATGACTGCTTCAGTATCATTACTTACTATTTATCTATTTAGAGTTTTTATATCTTATTGGTTCAATTTGGAAATGTTACATGTGTCCAGAAATTTTTCCATTTTTTCCAGGTCTTCCAATTTATTGACATAAAACTTTTTTCTAAATATTCCCTAATTGTCTTTTAATTTCTAGTTTTAATCCTCAAGAAATTATTTCAAGATTTTTGAATTTGTTAATTCAAAAATTAACAAATTTACTTTATAAACTTGCTTAATAGCTGCATATATGATCTGTTTGTGTATTCTGAAGCTATCATACAGAATATTCTCTAGATGTCTATTAAGCCCTTTTGATATATAATGAAATTTAAATCTAATGTTTCATTACAGCATTTTTGTCTGGATGATCCAACTATTGTTGAGAGTGATGTGTTTGTCACCAACTGTTATTGTTTGGCATCTATCTTTCCTAATATATCTGGTAGTGTTAGAACTTTTACAGATCTTTCATGTATATATATGTATTTATAATCAGTATGTCTTCTTGCAGAACTTTTCCTTGATCATTATGTTGTTACCCTCTTTGTCTCTTCTGATATTTGCTTAAAATCTATTTTGTTGGGTATAAGCACAGGTATTCCTCCTTGATTTCAGATTCCCTTTGCTTGTAATATTACTTTGCATCCTTTCACTTCTATCTGTTTATGTCTTTGCAAGTGAGGCAATTTTCTTGTAGGAAGCATATTCCTGAATCTTATGTTTTTTAAATACAATCACCTGGTCTCCATCTATTAATTAACTATCTGCATTTAAAGTCATTATTGTAATTATCCATTTCTTCCTGTTGTTTTGTTGACTTTCTTCAGGTTGTTTAATATTCTGTGCTCATTTCTTTCTGTGCTATTCATCTGTGATGTTGGTGTTTTATCATATTGATGAAACTTAATTCTTTTCTATTTCTCATGTGTGTGCTTACTCTTCCAATGAGGTGTATTCTTTTCCAAGTTCTTGTGATTGTGTTAATTTTTCTTTCTTCTCTGGGTATAGAATTTTCTTTAGAATCTTCTGTATTTCTGGTTTGATGGTCATAAATTCCCTTAGTTCATGATTTTCTTGGAAACTTTTTATTCATCTTTTAATTCTGAAGAAAACTTTTTGGAATATAGTAATATTAATAGGCAGTTATTTTCTTTCAGTACTTGAAATACATCATTCCACAGCCCTCTTGGCCTTTAGAGTTTCGGTTAAGAAACATGATATTATTTTGAATGTTTTTACCTTTAAATGTGACTTGGCACTTCTCTCTTGTTCCTTTTAACATTTTTTCTTTGTTTTGTATTTTGGCACTTTAACTCTGTGTTATGGAGAGGTTCTTTTCTCGGTGTGTTCACTGGGGTTCTAAATGCCTTCTGCACCTGAATTGTCAGGTTTTCCCCAAGATGTGGGAATAACATTTTATGCTGTTTCACTGAGTAGGTTTTCTATGCCCTCAGCACATAGCTGTTTTCCCTCTGATAGGCTGATTATTTGAGTGTTTGACCTCTTAAATGTGTCCCAGAGATCTGCATATTCTCTTTCTTTTCTCTTTTAGTTTCCTTCCGTTGTTTTTCCTTTATTCCTGTCTGAAGGTACTCTTTTGGCTGAATCATATTCAAGCTTCAATACTCTTTCTTCTGCTTCATTTTATCTGATTTTGAGACTTTCAGTTCAAAATCTCTTACTCTCTTCATTTCCAAGATTTCTATTTGTTTCTTATTCAAAATCTCTCTCTTATAAAAGTGTTCATTGATATTCTGTTTTGTCTTCCTTTATTTATTCAGCTGTTTGTTGGCATTCTTTTGGATTCCATGGAGATTGTCCATCCCTCATTACCACTGACGTCCTTTTCCAGAGCCATGAGCTTTGGCAGTTGTCCTACTACCTTATATTTCTCTTGTCTCCATGTTAGAGTTTTCACATTTGTTGGGATGGATATCTCTTCCACTCTTACATAGGGTCTTGTTACTAAATACCCTTCTCTTGATATTGTATCTTGGAATATCAGTTTGCTGTGTAGTGCTGATTTAAACCCAGGTGAACTTCATAGTGTCATTTCCCTGTAACTTCTTTGGCTGTAATTAGTGATTTTTGACACAGAACATGTTGTCATATATTGCAGCATGAGGAACCCATTTTCTCTGTAGGTTTCAAAAGAATGAGGTCCCTCTGCCAGTTACCAGTGAAGTGTTCTGTTTCCTCACATGGTCAAGTATAGCATTAGAGAAGCACACAGAGGCAAGCATATAAGGCAGGATTCATTTAAAAAGGGGTAACATAGATGGGAGGGAGAAGAGGGCCATAGCTGGTATCCTGGTATCCCAAGAAGTGAGGGTGTATTGCCTTTTTATATGTCCTAGGCTTCCTTTGTTCTCCTGCTTTCTTCCCCTTATCTCTCTCCTTCCTGCATACTGACTAGGCCCAGGAGATATTCAGTGGGATGGCCAAAAGATGAGAAACAGATGGACAAGGGGAAGGGCCAAGGTGAAGTGACCTGGGCAAATTATAATAACATAATTTGACAAAATAATATAATTATTATATAAAATATAACATTACTTATGACACATTTCTGCTTCTTAAACTGAAGTATTAATAGCTTCAATCTTGTGTTTTCATTGTTTTGAGTTTTTTCTGCTTCTCAAGTTCTCAATTTAACAAATCATAAGAATTCACCTAGTTTAGGGTAGCACCTAGTTTACTAAATGTTCAATGTTAAAACTAAGTTACTATCTATAGTAAAATTGTTAAGAAATAAATTCTTATTAAGCTTTGACTATTTTACTAACACTATGGTAGCACTTTTAACTTTATCTAAATTTATTCTCATAACTTTATTAGAAGGTGCTATTTTATAAATGACAGAATTGTGACTCAGACAGTTAACTTTGCTCAGCTTATAAGGTAGGTAATTTGAGGAACTCCTGTTAGAAGCTAATTCAGTAAGACAACCTTGTCCATGTTTCCATTACACTGGAGTGCTACAAAATATTCCCCTTTCATCTTTTCAGCAGTATATATTAATGGTATTTTTAATATCTCTATTTACCTAATAAACAAAAATGGTTCCTTAATAACCATTAAGGTCTATTTTCTCAGCACTCTTCTTCACTTTTATGTATCCCTTAATACACATTTACATGTATTCAATTTTAAATAGTTCATTAGTACATAAAATACTCATATGATCACTTGGTTAGATTTTATATTGCAGGAAGTCACAGTTTTATTGAGTGTATAATGACTTTCAAGTTACAACTTAGGAATACTAGACTCAATGTTGCAGCTTAAATTGCTTTCCTTCAGAGTAAATAGTTCCAGATCTTCAAATAATTCTATTTAGAGGTTATCACAAGACTACTTTTAAAAAGACCTCAAGTATCTTATTAATATTTCATATATAATTAATCAATCTACAAAAATCTTGATTATTCATATCAATCAAAGTCTAAAACTTACAATAAGTCTTGGGTAAATTTATCTGTTGCATCTTTAGTTCTATTATAAATTACATTAAATTAATTCCAACTTATTTTTCTAAGTAACTATATAACACATGCTAGTATGAAATGAACATTCTTTTCAATGAAATAACCACTAGAATCGACAAACTTTTGTTTTCATATTTTTCTTTGTTTTTTGGAACAAGTGAATAGATTTTACCTATCAAGATATGAACTTTATTCCATAGTACAGTAATTAACTGAACTGTATTCAAAGGACTATCTTATTTCAAAGGATGATTTAAATAACAAGAATTTCATAAATATGTTAGACTCATGGCTTCAATTGACTTCAGAAGACTTTTCATGGAGTCAAATCACTCCACATATAGTTAGCAAAACTGCTTAAAATATGGGTTAAATTCCCTGAATGCTGGCAAAAGTAATTCATATTTTTCTGTGCAAACAGTATATGATAGCTCAAATGTAGTGGCTAAAGATCAAGTCTCAGATGAACAACTACTTTTTAAGTAAGTTCTTAAAATACTAAACTGAGACCATTATTTGATAAGACCAATTACTGAAAGTACAGTAAAAAGAAATAAAATTTCCTCCAGTTCTTGGTCTACTTGGTTTCTATAGTAAAACTACCTGTAAAATATTGACCCACTCTTTAGTTATTAAAAATATTCATAGTAAATAGAAAGTGCATTCTGTGATTTCCTAAGTAGTGATACCAGGACACTGGGGAAATAATTTGTGTTAGCCATGTATTTAGTCAGCTTTTCCACTGCTATGACTAAAACATTCGACCAGAGCAATTATAGTGGAGGAAAATTTTATTTGAGAGTTCATGATTTCAGAAGTCTTAATCCATAGAAGGCTGGCTCCATTCCTCAGGGCTCAAGGTGAGGCAGAACATCATGGCTAAAGAGTGTGGCAGAGGGAAGTAGATCACATGATGATCAGCAAGCAGAGAGACTCCACTTGCCAGATACAAAAATATAGGCCAAAGCTATGCCCCCAATGCCCCACCTCCTCCAACCACACCCCACCAGCCTTCAGTTATCACTCAATTAATCCCATCAAGTGATTAATTCTTTGATTGGGTTAAAGCTCTTGTAACCCAATCATTTCTTCTCTGAACTTCTTGTATTGTCTCACACATGAGGTTTTGGGGGATACCTTATATCCAAACAATAACACCAAGTCCTTTAAAAATATAAATTACTTTAATAAAATTAATATAAATAAATTTATAAAATAAGACCTCCAAGTCTAGCTTTTGACATTTAGTATAAGATTGTTTGCACCATTTGTAGTAATGACTATTCTTTCAAAATATTTTAAAGCAGTAGTTTCTATTTTTATATGTATATTGGTAATCTTTATCAATACAATTTTTAAGTTTTCCAATTCATACTTTAAGATAGAAATGAGCTTGTTATTTTATAAATTTATGTGAAATGCATGCAAGACTCATCTTGAGAAAACTAAACACAAATAAATTTTTGTAAATGTTTACTTAAATTAATTTTGTATGTCAGTAAATAAAAAATGCAGTAAGCAAATATGATGAGCATAGGTCAACCATGCAACAAATAGCCTCCATAAACATTTAAAGTGTTGAGAAATCATACCTTTCTCTCAGAATACAAGTTAAATAAGAGGGGAGTTAAGGCCTACAAATGATCATGGTGGTGGTGGTGGTGGGTATTTGTAGTGGGAAGGAGGCCAAATATGAAGAAAGTGGGCGATAATGGTCTGTACAAGAAATTAAGAAAGTGTTTTGCCTAATGGGCTTATGGAGCTTGTTTTTCTTGAATCCAGTCCAATTTTTTAGTGCAAATTTCTCTTTCATTGAACTGGAAAGTTTCTTTCCTTCTAAGTAGGGATATAATTTCCTTATGTATATTCTTATACCATTCCCACACATATTTAAGATATGGACTATATTTAGGCCATTTATAAATAGGTTTAATCAACAAGGTAAACATTCATGTAGCAATTACTGCAAATTAACCACTTTGATGTTAATCATTTCTATGTGTGTTTTTTCAGATTTGATTTCTTATATCTTTAAAAAAGAGGTAACTTTACTAACCTCCTAAAATGCCAACTTTCTGAGTCATCGAGAGCCATCAAAATTAAAAGGGGATCACCTTGAGCTCCCAAAAATGCAAATCAACTGGAAAAACACCAGCTGGCCTTAATCTTCCAACATTGCAGTTTAGTCTGCCTCATGTCAGCAGGCTAGCAGGTATTCTTTTTATAGAAACAGAAACTTAGCAGATGTAGCTGCTGTTTCGTTCTTGTCAAAAGTGAAATTCTCCCTTTCCCTGTTGTATTCAAATACACACAGACACCCACAGACTCTAATTGCACACAAATATGCATTTGAAGAACAGTGTTGGTGAAAGTTACTAACTAGTATAGGGGGTTTAATTATCAGTTTTGTACCGAATAGCTTTAAAGTCCAATCTTCAAAGAGCTATCTTTATTTCCAGGCATGATTCAAACATCATGAGCTTTGCTCTGTTTTTTCAACAAATCATCATTAACAAAATTTAAAACAAAATATAAACAGACAAATAGCAATCACAATATACTCTTTCTTTAAGAGAAATGAATGCCAGGAAATGGTCATGAAAGTTAAGCTGAGGTGATGTTCCAGTTTAAAAATATGCACCTGCAGTTCGCTCTGTTAAATCTCAGAATGTTCTGATTCAATCTCTCCATCCATTCTTTTGTGCCCTTATTTTTAAAGCACATAAGTCACTGTCTCCTTTTCTATGTTACTGTGTCCCAAAAAAGATGAAGAGGTAATATATGCAACCCAAAATAACCATTTCTTATAATAAGTAAAGGTTAAAACCATTTGTACAGTGAGTCATGTAGGCATCAAGTGCTGCACACTAATCAGGGGTACGATGGCATCCATGTACAGTCAAGGTAGATTACTGGGAAGTGATGTGCCCACACCTCGATTTGGAAAGTGTATTCACTCAATCTTTTCCCCCATGAAATGGGACACCTTACGAAACTTAACATTGCAAAAACATGAAATAACTTGTTATCCCTGAGTAAGTACTTCTATTTTCTATTTATACAATTGCCTCTCCTTGTTTTATGCCATTTTTATATCATCAGAGGTCTAAAGCAGACAATAAGTCAGATTATTCCCCACATCATTCCTCTCCACCACAATCTATAGTTGCCCCTTTGTACTCTGCAATAAGTCATGTGAACTACTTTGTTGACTTCTGAAATTTTTCTGAATAAAGCAACTACTTTTGGTAAGAAATATTTCTCACAAGCTACATGATTTATACCACTTCTGAGAGTGCAGGAAAATATTATTTTATTTTTTTTATGCCCATTTTAAATGAGACAGTGTTCTGAGTCCAGTAGAAATTACTGGGAAAGCAGGCTAGCTGTCTTGGGGTTTTTTTTATCACACTGAATTACTATTAATGTATCTACTCATTATAAAAGAGTAAAATGTGTTCATTAGTCTCTAAGTGCAAAGATATAAAGAACTTGGGATATCTGAGTCATTGTTTATATCATGCATGTACTAATATTTATGATATAGCTTTATATCAAATGGAAATAATAGATACTATTAGTGAATATCATGTGATTATAGCACACCATGTGGGAATAGATCTCAAGGAAATATTTTACTACATGTTTCAAATTTTTTTATATACTAAAGCATACAAATGTAATTATAATTTCTCAATACTTTCTCAAAACTTTCTTTCCTAGATCTAAATTCGCACTTGAGATAAATGTAAATTACTTCTTTATATTTATAAAACTTTCTTGTATTTATATGCATTTATAGATATATGAAAATATCATTGCAGGCTTTACAGTTTCATAGATAGCATAACAGTAAATATGTCTTTTTCAGTTCAGTTTTCACCCAAATATTTTGATATTTATTTATGGTTTTACATACAGTTTGACTTTAGTGATTTTAAATGATTTGTAATAGTTCTCCTGGATGTGAATAAACCACAGTTTAGTTATTCATAGGAACTAATTATCAATAATTATTTATTTCCTTTTCAATTACAAATAATTCTTTGTTTTGTTTTGTTTTGGTATCGGGATTGAACTCAGGAATACTCTACCGCTGAGCTACATCCCCAGCCCTATTTTGTGTTTTATGTAAAGACAGGGTCTCACTGAGTTGCTTAGCACCTCACCATTGCTGAGGCTGACTTTGAACTCATGATTCTCCTGCCTCAGCCTCCCAAAGTGCTGTGATTATAGGCGTGCGCGACCGCACCCGCCTTCGATTACAAATAATTCTATAAGAAATATTTTATGTGTTATAGAGTATAAACAGCTTCAAATTTGCTAGCTGTGGTTAAATTTCCTGCAAATGTCTGTATCAAATTACATTCTCAAAAACATGTTTACATAATCATTTTCTAAACCTTCAACCACCGATACTATACCATTGTGTAAACCTTAATTTTGCTAATCTAATTGGACAGATCTCATTTTATTTTAATTACATTTCTCTGATTTCTAGTAACTTTGAGTATCTTTCCATGTTTATTAGTCTTAAATACCTTTTCTATAAATTGATTGTTCTTCTTATTTGCCTGGTTCTTATTAATTATTCGATTTTTCTTTTTTGCTTCATAGGCTTTATTTAATATCCAAATACTTCATCTTTTTAGTAACTGCATATCCCTTTTCTCTCTCTGGCTTTTCTTTTCACTTTATATACTTTCATATAAAGCAGCTTTTCTTAAATTTTTTATGTTATTAAATGTATCTGTCTTTTGCTTTATAGTATGACATTTTGAGACTCATGTAATTTTTCCAGCTGATATCTTTGTAAATACTGTGTATGCACTCTTCCCAGCTTTTTATTCTCTTTTAGCTCTTCAATTCATACCTACTTTATTTTGTTAATAAGCTGAAGTAAGGTTTCTTGATGCTACATTTAACCTTATGAATTTCAAACTTTCCTTGTCATTTCCATAAATTATACATTTTGATAAAATGATAAATTTTAAATCACTTTGTATATGTAACATGTGTATTCATTTAATATTTTCTGCAATTACGTAACAAATTGATTAGTTTTTTTTTTCTTTTTAGGCACTGGGAATTGAACCCCAGGGTGCTTTACCACTGAGTTACATCCCCAGTCCTTTTAATTTTTTCTTTTGAGATAGAGTTATCCTAAGTTGCTTAGGACCTTGCCAAGTTGCTGAAGCTGGCCTCAAACTTGCCATCCTCCTGCCTTAGCCTCCTCAATTGCTAGGGTTATAGGCATGTGCTATTGCACTGGGTTCAAACTGGTTAGTTTATTACTTTAAAACTTTAGTGTTTTATGGGCTTAACTCAGCAGATGAACACAAATTTATTTGATAAGGTTACAATTGGGAATGTATGAATTATTATAATGAATTTTCATGACTTCTTGTGTGTCCATATATATTTATGGAAAAGTCCTTTGCATCTTGAAATTTTAAGAGAATTCACTTGTGGTTTTTACATAATTTCTCTGTAAGTAGTTTAAAAATAGCATTATTTAAATCACTAAGTATACATTTTCATATGTAATATGAATATAGAAGTATGCATAATATTTCTTTCAAAAACTGACCAAGTTATGCAAACATAATTGAATAATTTATTTCCATTGTATTTTGGATTCTTTTATATTCCACATATTATTTGTAATAACTTTCAAATTTGCTGAAAATTCAGTTTATCATTACATCAAAATTTTCAATTTGATATCATTTTATCATTTTAATAAAATTCAGCTTTTATCATTTCATCAGATTTGTTGTATGGTTTCCCCACTACACTAACAAAACTCTAGTAGTTGTGTTACTCTTTCCATAATTGTGGATTGTCTGCATGTACATACATACATTTACATAAATGAGAGTTGAAAAAGGCTGCGTCAGTGTTGACAGTCTTACTGGCCTATGATGATAGACAAATAAAGGCCTTCATGACTTTTGTGTTGACCGGAAAAAACCTTCTTTTATTTCTCATATTGCACTCACAGTTTTTTATCTCACTAGACTATGGAGTATTTGCATGATCTTGACTACTTTTTGAAGCTTTCTTATTTCTCAGAATTGGTAAAACAATTCCACCTTGATTCTCTTATTTCTCTGAGAGACTAGCGTTTAGTGTCACTGCACATTTTTCTTTCAGTCTCCACCAAAGGGGTTTCTATGATTTTTTGTTCTCAGTTATCCTTTCCTCACAAGTAAAAACTTTGCTGTCTTAAAGTACAATCTATATGCTAATGATTCTTAAATCTGTAGCTTCGGGTGTCTTACATACAATGGATTATTGGACATAGCCTTTAAAAATTGTGTCTGTCTTGTATCCTGCTTTGTATCGTGTCATCCATTTCCTACTGCCACCTAAATCCCAGTCACTGTCTATTCCACCTGTTTATTCTTCTACACATCTTGTTATAGTGAGTGACTCAACAATTCACCTTGTTTCTCAAATTAGAAACATGAAAGTCAGACTCAATGATAATTTCCCTTGCATAGCCATATTCAATTCGGCATACAGTCTTTTCTATATCCTTTCGTTCTCTTCTGTTCAAAACTAGTAGATAAAATTAGGTCTTAAATTTTCTCTTTTTATTTACATAATATTCTAATATTTCTTTTTATGTGCAATTTTATGCTCTGTTACATCCATTTTAATTCTGTAAGAGTGATCTCCACCTTGATCATGCTGCCTTTTCTCTGCAAGGATTCTTTAGAAAGCTCTATCATGAACTTCTCTATGATCCTTTCATTCCTTTTCTGAACACATCTTTATTACAAATATATTCTGTAACACATGTAATTTCTTAACTTTTCAAAACCTTTGTTTCAGGTTTTTGTACATGGTTGACTATTTAAAATGTCCAGTATGATACCACCTATCTCACTAATTTGTATTCTCAAAGACACAACTATACAATCCATAGAATCTTGAATGTAAGAAAAAGGTACATTTTTAATTTAGTACATATTAGACAAAATAATAAATGATATGGTGATTTGAGAAGAGATTTCTAATATCCAATATATATGTGTATGTAAATGTGTATATATGTGTACATACATATTCACTTAATGATTTAATGGTTTATGAGACATAGGCTTTTTATTCTAGTTGAATTCCTTTTTATTATTTCTAACATCAATTCAGTACTTATAATTGGAATTTGTATATAATCTCTCATTTTTTCCTTGAGAAAATTTAGTTTTCAACTAAATTTAGCCTCCGCTTTGAGAGTTGAATTAAAAGTTATTCAGTATTTACTGGAAAAAATAACTTCTTCTGCTACTACACACCAAAAAAGAAAGTCCTCATTGAATTGGTCAATATCAGGTAATTATTAATATTAGATGTAGTCAGTAAGCCTGAATGCTCCATATTTTAATAAACTTGTATCTTTTTCTGATAATGCAATATTAGTTATATATTCACAATAAAAGACTCCTAGGTATAAATTGTTTTTATTTGATTTGACAAGTATGCTGAATTTTGAATCTCTTGTATATCTAATCAGTTAACTGTTAACTAATGCGTTGCCAAATAATCACTTGGGTGATAGAGTCTAGGAAGTATGTGTAATCGTGAAGATTGTGTATCTCCCCAGTGTTTAATTATGGCAGGTCTCATTTAAGTATATTGTCTTACTAACAATCAGGTACTTAAGCAGCTTTCATTAGCTGTTTGATAGTTACTGCTTTGCTCAAACTTAGGGAATAAGTAGTGGATGACTGGAAGCCAATTAAAGAAGAGAAAATAAATTAAAATTGGGGGTCAATTGCTGGAGTTAAGCATATGGACTTAAGTGTATACAATGGAGAACAATAATTCTAAATCTTAATATTCTTTTCTTGCCCTCATACAATATCTAAAAAATGCCATATATTTATATTCTTCTATCCATTGCATGCAATATTTTGTTTTGCCAATAAACTACTCTATTTGTAAGGAAGTATTATTTTGATTTTATTAAAACATATAATATGCCTATGAGCAATTTCATTTCTTCAGAATAAAAGATTTTATTTCTAGAGTAGTTTTATGTTTGCAGTAATACTTAGCAGAAAGTAGAGAATTCTCATATAGATAGAAGGTAGATTAATGGTTGCCAAGCATTTTGGGTATGGAGAATTGAAGAATGATGGGTAAGGTATGTAAGTTTTATTTTTAATTTTGAAGTAATAAAAATATAAAAAAGTAGATAGTTCTATAACTCTATGATCAGATTTAAAATCACTGTTATTCACTTTGAATTAGAGCATTTTATACTATGTGAACTATATATTAATAAAGCTCTAAGATATTAAGAAAAAAATAAACCTGCAATTTAGCAGCAATAGAAATATTGTCAATGATCTATACAGTGAAAATTATTTCCATGAGTATGTTTTTTTTTTGTTTTCAACTTTTTTTTTCATATTTTATTTGTTCTATTTAGGCTTACATGTTAACAGAGTGCAATTTGATTCATTGTACATAGATAGATGATAACATATCAATTCTCTAGTTGTAAGTTGTATAGATGAGTATGTATGTTTTAATTGACACAAATGTCTTATACTATTTGTAGTTTTCCGAAATTGTTTTCCTGTTACGTAATGTTGACAGATTTATTTTCACTGAATGAATTTAATTCTAGATCATTGTCTTTAATATTAAAAGAGCATTTCTCTGAAAATATACTTGACTGTACTTTATTTAATAGATATTTAAGTAGGTTGTTTTAACATTTATTTATTATAAATTTTAATCCAATGGAAAATTTTAGTCAAGTAATTTTGAAAGATATGGACTTACCTTCTCAGGAAAAATTTAATATATAAGTAATAAAATCACAAAACATAAATATTTAACATTTCAATGCAAATTCTTCAATTGATAATATGAAGATTGTATTAAGATGCATTTCAATAAACATCATCATAATTCCATATCCTGTAAAAATGATTGTACCATACTGATCTTTTTGATTTTATCAGTCCTTCTTGTATAAATCTATACTATTATACTTTGGTGGTGAATATATGCCAACACTTACACAAATACATAAAAATGGTATCTTTAATAAGCTTGTTTATGTTTTATATGTATTTTATTTATATGTTGAAGTACCTGCCTTAAGACAAATATGATATAGATATCTACAGTGCACATTACTATTTTTTGAGCTTCCAGCTGTTTTAAGTCACTAAAATACACAAATATTATGCTTAGTAATGTTCAAAATGTTCAATTGTATGTTTAAATTACATACATACAATTAAAGATATTTAGAGCCATTATAAGTAGCTATATTTGGCTTTCTACAAACATTAAATTTATTTTTAAATAAAGGAAATTGTTTTTTACAAATACAAAACCCATTTTATTACTCCATAAGTGGAAGAAAGCATACTAAACTACTTTCTGTATCTATGTAACTGACATCAGATGACATCAGTAAATAATATTTGTGGACAGTATAACCATGCTGACTCATTACTCAAACATTCATATGCCTATATCCAAAATAGGTTTAAACAGTTTATATTAGAATAACATATGTTTGACTTCATGGGTATACATCTGTATTCAAGCTTTATGATTCAAATGTATGTTTTCATCTCAACTACTGAGATAAGTTCTTTGGAATATAATTAAATGTGTGAAGGCATACAATACTTACATTTCAGTGTTAGAAAAAACATTTGTAACAGAAAATGAAAACTTTTCTGTTTGTAGAAATACGTATGACTTAAAGTGTCTTCAGTAAAAAATTACACAGTAATTTATTAACACTGTTTTCTCTTTCAGCATCCTGATTCACCTTTTTTATTCTTCCATCTGTCTCTGATTCTTTTTCTACTACACTACTATGATTTTTCCATGAATTTTACTTTTTGACTACCCACTAGCAATTACTTTATAGTATTAATTTATTAAATATATCACATTCTTCTGACTATCTCATCATAAAAATCTCAATTTTCATAACTTGAGGACTTATGTATCTCAAAACTTTGCTTAAAATATTATATACATATTTTTCCCATAAGCAAACATTCCTTCAGTTTATCAAATTATCAAAATTGTCAAAGGTTTCCAAAAAGAGCCCATTAGTTTTACTCTGAAATATAAAGAGCTTGAGTTTTATGACTTTCATTTTAATAACAAGAAAAAGCTATGAATCAATTACTTATCTTAGAAGCATCAGAGAAAGAAGGTTGTAAGTCAAATTGCCTACAACTTGAAATCTAGAGAGAGAATAAAATCCAGTTACAGCTAAGATCTGCTTACTTGGAACAGATGCCACTAGGGATATGAACTGGTAGGGGCATTTATTAAGGAATAATTTTGATGAATTTCTGGGGGCTGAGTACGGATTAGTGCATGAGAGAAAATCTCCCAGAGGCTACAATCTTACTGGGACCTTGACATTCTTTCATGGGCTTTTCTCCTTTCAGTTCTACCAAATTCTTGTAGTTAGGACCTGAGAATAATTCTCTTTCAGCTCTGACACAAGAAGAGAGAGAGTAATTATAGTGACAAGAACTTTCTACATAAAGACTACATTCTGAATAGAGAAACACTGGACACGACAGGGGGGAGGTGGGGGGCAGGAAAGGGGAATGGGTATAGTAAAGATGGTTGATAAAAAATATATATATATATATATATATATACTGTTCATTGAAAGTGCATATAAAGATGTTTAATATGAAGAATGTAATCTGCTTATAATTTTGTGCAAAGTTAGAAAAATTATGATTGTAATAATTTTTTTTTTCTATTTGCCTCAACAAATATTTTCAGTGAATAGTGTGTACAGCTTCTGAAAATTTGTTTTTTTTTCTGTTAT
>PVHX01019466.1:0-21378 GCA_004024805.1 Geosciurus inauris
AAAATAAAGACATTGTGTCCATCTACAACTAAAAAAAATATTAAAAAAAAAGAATAGTTCATGGGCTGGGGTGCTTGCCTTGCATGCGTGAGGCACTGGGTTCGATCCTCAGCACCACACAAAAATAAATAAAGATATTGTGTCCATCTACTACTAAAAAATACTAAAAAAAAAAAAAAAAAGAATAGTTCATGACTACCGGGCACGGTGGCACACGCCTGTAATCCCAGCACTCTGGGAGGCTGAGACAGAGAATCGAGGGTTCAAAGCCAACCTCAGCAATGGCGAGGCGCTAAGCAACTCAGTGAGACCCTGTCTCTACATAAAACACAAAATACGGCTGGGGATGTGGCTCAGTGGTCGAGTGGCCCTGAGTTCAATCCCCAGTACCAAAAAAAAAGAATAGTTCATGACTGACAAGTCTCCCTGTAGGTGAGTTTGCCGGTCATGCTGTGAGGGGTGAGCAAATTCCTTCCCTTCTCTGGGCCTTGGTTTCCTCACAAGCATGAGGTAATAAGGGTGATGCTTATTCCCTGAGGCGGTCATGAGGTTCATTGAGACCAGCACAAGGGCCTAACACTCTGCCTGGCACATAAACTGTTCATCAGTAACGGCTTCTATCATCAACAACACTGATGTATATATTTATTTTCTGTACTGAGGATTGAACCCAGGGATGTTCTACCACTGAGCCACATCCCCAGTCCTTTCTATTATTTCTTTTGAGACAGGGTCTCACTAAGTTGCTGAGGCTGACCTTGAACTTGCGATCCTCCTACCTCAGCCTTCCAAGTAGCTGTGATTACAGGCATGCACCACTATTCTTTTCTTTTTTTTTGTTTGGTACTGGGGACTGAACTCAGGGGTACTCGACCACTGAGCCACATCCTCAGCCCTATTTTGTGTTTTATGTAGAGACAAGGTCTCACTGAGTTGCTTAGTGCTTCGCTGTTGCTGAGGCTGGCTTTGAATCCGTGATCCTCCTGTCTCAGCCTCCCAGAGTGCTAGGATTACAGGCGTGTGCCACCACACCCAGCTCCAACATTATTCTTTACTCTTCACAAAACCCAAGTATCCCTGGCCTCCTCTTACCTTCCACCTCTGCATGCTGTGGTAACTCCCCAGTCCCCCATCTCTCCCTTCCACTCTGCCTATCCATGTTCCCACTACCATCAGAGGCCACCTCCTCCAAGATGTCCTCCCTGACTGGCCCCCTGACTGATCATTCAGGCTTCTTTGTCCTTGAAATCAGTCCGTACCACTTGCCTCATGGGGGTCCCACAGTGACAGGGCTCAGACTCCCCCCTTGCAGACTGGATGACCCTGTGGCTGCTGGTGCTGGGTCTATAGGCTGCAGAGCACAGGGCCACTCAGATCGCTCTCTTCTCAAAGGCCTCATCCCTCAGAGCCTGGGCCCTCCCACCCTTACCCCTGTCCACAGCAGCGTGGGGACCTGCCTGGAAGCAGGGGCCCTGGGACGATATGTCTTGGCCCCACTGTCACCCTCAGGTCAGGCAGAGACCTCAGGGCTTTGGAGCCCCTCGCAGGAGGTATGCTGTGGGAAGCAGAGGCCACTTTGTTGCCAGGAGCCCCACCTGGGGGAGAGGCAGCCAGCCAGCACCAGAGCCCAGTGCCAGGCACCATCTCAGGCAGCAGATTGTATCTGACATGGCAGCCGCCCCCATGCCCGGTGACCACGGCAACTGGAGGCAGCCCCCTCCTCTCCCCGCCCCCAGAACAGTCCTCCATGTTCCCTCTAACCGTGGTCCTCCTGTGCAGGATGAATGTGCATGTGTCTGGCGGGGAGGTGGCGAGTTAGGAGGTGGCAGGGGTGGCGTTTTAAATTTCCTGCAGCTGGCAGGCTAAGCTGCAGAGTAGTTAGGCACATGGGCTCTGGCATTACAGACCTAGGCACTGGGTTCAAATCTCGCTTTCCTGCTTGCTCACCATCTGTCCTTGGGTAGCCACTTTGCCTCCCTAAGCCTCAGTCTCCCCATCTATATGCGGGAATACAGTTAGGACCCATCTCAGAAGAGAAATTTCAGCGAGTCCTTAGAGTCTGGGCCCGACACAGTGGGTTGTAGCAATTATTACTACTGTCATCCAAACGTGGGAGGGGGTGCTAAAACATGGTTCAAACCCTGGCTCCATCTCTCAAGAGCTGTGGGGCTTGAGCCAAGCCACAGGACCTCTCTGAACCTTGGAATCTTCATCTGCAAAAGAGGGTGACAGTACCTTCCCTGCAGAGCTGCCACAGCAGCACAAAAGGCACAGAAAGCATGTGGCGCAGAGCCCAGTGTGTTTGAGCAGAAGCACCCAGGCAAGATCTTTGCTCTTACCCCTCTTCCTGGCCCCCTTCTCCTGATTCACATTCCGCACCACTCCTGAGCCCTCAAACTCCAAGGCCAGTCGGCCCCCTCTTTTCTTTCTCATCCCCATGGCCACAATCATGCTCATCAAGTCTCTCAGGGGTCACTGGAACCAAACCTTGGGGACCACTTCCCCTTCTGAGCCTCAGCTCCTCCAGGTGGCTGCAGGAAGCCCAGTGCAGCAGAAGGCTGCTCTCTGTTCTTGCACAAGTCCCCCCACTCTGCTGTTCCTCAGCTAGGAGCCCCTGTGGCCCTACCCACCTCTGAATCCAGAGGACACTGCTGCCCCGCCAGCGGTGCCCTTGCCAGGGCTCCATGGACACCCGGGGCTTGGAGAAAAAGGGCAGTGAGCGCCCAGTCCCCTCTGCCCCAGTACCCCCAGCTGGCCAGCCTCCCTACCTTGGTGGCCCGCCCCTTGTCCATGCAGGCTGGGTGCTGGCAGCGCAGTCCCTTCTCCTCAGCTGGGCTCTGGTCGTCTGGGGAGGAGGAGCAGAGGGCATCCGTCAGACAGGGACACCCAGGCTCTCTTGGGCGCCTATGGCCTCCCGACCAGGGGACGGGTGGGGCAGTCTCCTCTCTCCTGCCTTCAAAGGAGGTCAGTGTCCTTTCCTCTTTTAAATGCCAACTTATCTGCCTGGAATCTGGTCGCAGAGCCCTGCTCTTGCTGCAGCTCCCCAGGGAAATTGTCCAGATTCCAAGGGGAGAAATGTCTTTGGAAATAAGCTGCTCCCTCCCTCTGTCCCCCGGCGGGAGGGGGCAGCTCGGTGACCTCGGCCCGGCGTGCTGGGGATCCCGGGGCGCGGGGGGAGGGGTCCTCGCGGCCGAGATGCCCTCCAGCCCCGCCCCGCGCCGCTCCCCCGGGGACGGCCACCCCGCAACGTCCCGGGCCACCCTCTCTCCCCGCCGCCACCCGACCCTGGACGTGGCCCTCTGAGCCGCCCTCCTCCCGGGCCGGGCGGGCGCAGGGCGCGGGGAAGGGAGCGCGGGCGCCGCCGGCCCTGGAGCAGGCCGCCCGCCCTGGGCGCCCCTCGGCCTGCGCCGGCCGGGCCCCGCGCCGCACTCACCCATGGAGCAGGCGCCGCGCGGGGCGCCGGGGCGGGAGCCGAGCGCGACGGGAGCCGCAGGCCGAGCGCCTCGGCGGCGCGGGCGGGGGCGGGGCGGGGCAGGTGGCGGCGGGAGGAGCCGGGGCCGCGGGGCGTGTCCAGGTGCCGTCCCTCCCACCGCGCGCGGTCTCCAGGCCCGAGGCGCCCGGGTGCCCGCGAGCGCCCGCGCCGGGTCAGGCCCCGCCCCGCCCCAGCCCCCCGGCACCGCCCCCCGCGCCGGAGTCCAGTGACGGTGGAGGTGGGCGCCCCCGAGGCGGCCGGCGGCGAGCGGGCTTGCTGCGGCGGCTCTGTGGCCCTCAGCGCCCAGGCCGAGCAGCAGCGCAGCCCCCGAGCCCCAGGAGGCCCCAGGTGTGCCCCTGCCGGGACTTGTAAACGCAGGGCTGTGTTGTCTCATACTTTAAGCGGAATCGTCAAAACTTAGAACCCTTTGCAATACAGAAACAGCCTAGGAGAGGTGGCCAGGACTCCCAAGGGACTCCGTGGTCCTGAGCCTGCCTGCCTTTACCCCACCTCACCCTGTATCTTGGTGCCAGGAGGCTCCAGCAAACAGACCTCAGGCTAGATTGCCCAGTTTCCACTGGGCCACATCCAGCACCCAAAGGCAGAGGGTGGGCTTCCCGACCTTTTCCCCTGGAGACCTCTCACCTGGAGCAGGATGCCTAAATAGATTCCTTACATGGGCTGAGCCCTCAGGGATGACCAGAACCCAGTCCCTGTCCCTAAGACTCTTGGCAGAGGGACCTATGGTGGGTCCTATGCCTTCTGGGCTCCCTGGATTCATCAGGGACACACATGGAGGATCCCTCAAAAGGTTCCCATGTGCCAAGCCCTGGACTGGGTGCAAGGAACCCACTGGTGACCTTGACATCTCGGGGAGTTTACAATGGGCCAGTAAAGCAAGGTGGCCCTTTGGGAGCAGCACATCTGCATTGCAGGGGGCTCAAGAGGAAGAGGCTGTGTTTTGGCACAGGCATTACAAGGCTCGGGGCCTAGGAGGGAAGCCGTTGCCCAGGGTCCTGCAGCAGGATCCTTGTGCAGCTGTCTTCCACTGTGACATTGGAGGTACACAGAAGAGACCAGCACCTACCCATGGGCACTTGAAGGATATTCCTCAGCCTGGTCCAGCTTCACACCCACACAGGACGACTTCCCTCTAAGAATCTCTGCTTCCTCAGCTGTCCAACAAGCCAACAGAAGGACAGCAGAGGCAGGGGCAGCCAAGGTGGGAGACAGACAGCCCTGCAAGGACCTTGACCAGGTCCCTGGGTTCCGTGGTCCTGCTGGTCCCAGCCCTGCCTGCCAGGAGGTAGGTGACCTGGGCTTCAGGGCTGTTATTCTCTACAACTCCAGCCAGCTCCCTTCTCTGCCATCTGAGTTTCCACGGGGATCTGGAAGCCTCAGCTGGCTTTGGAGGAGTTTCCCATGCACTCCACCTGGAAATGCCTGTCCTGGGCTCCAGGACGGTTCCAGGTCCCTGAGTCCTCAAAACTTGAGGTCAGGTCCTAGCACTTCTGCCCCAAGACTTGGAGTCTGGCTCCATATTCTGCAGGCTCCAGGTTATCCTTCACCACTGGGGTCCATCTGCATCCACAGCCCTCTGGGTCCTGCCACATCTAGTCCAGAAGGCCAGATTGCCCTCAGTAGCCTCAAGGCTGAGGACACGGGCTCTGGAGTTCTTTGTCACAGTGTGCCCAGGTGCTGCGGTCTACCTGTGTGAACCCTGACCCCGTGGCCCTTGGCGTTAGTGTGTGTGCGCTGCAGGCACACATCGGCAAGTCAGACCCATGCTCCCAGCTGCTTGGTCCTAGCTCGCCAGAGGGACATCTCTCCGAGCTCTGCTCCAAGGGTGTGACTTCCTGGGTCTCATGAGAGAGGCCTTTTCTCCTGGAGACTGCAAATCCAGAAGACTTAGTGGAGACCCTGGCAGCTCTCAGGGCTCAGCACTAGGGGTGCAGGGACAGGCTCCAGGACAGGTGATCCCCACTATGGGCCAGCCACAAGCTCCCCTCCAGGCAATCTGCCCACCCACAGCCCTCATAGAGAGGGTGGGCCTTGTGTGGGAGACATATCATTCTAGGTGGTGTCTCGCCCTAGATGTAGCCAGCTGGGCCAGAGGTGGCCACCCAGCCTAGCTTAGCCAATCAGATTTGCTCTCCTGAGAGTTTGGATTGAGGCAGCAACTCTTAAGGGGGCCTGAGGTCATGGAGAGTCATTCTGAGTGCATGCAAAGCCTTGAGATTATTGGGGAGCAGGGACAAGGGGACCTGCAGAAGCAACAGTCGGTGGAGAAGACCCCAGAGCAGAGCAGGAGGGCAGGAGGCAGGCTGTAGGGCCACTTTGCATGCGGAGGGCTCCGCTGCCCACCTTGGTCCCCGAGGACCCTTTCTCCGCCCTGTCTGCTCTTCCAGCTCATCCAGGCCCCAGGCAGACCCCAAACCTGAGTTGGCCCTCCCTCTACCCCAGCTGAGTGACACAGGTTGTCTCCCTGTGTCTGAGACAGCCCCACTGGCCTGGCTCCTGGCTTCCACTAGCTGGGGAAGGCTGGGGTCTCTCAGCGAGGCCCAAGAGTCCATGAGCCAGGGCTGCCCCGCCCCCTTACAGTCACAGGACGCTGTTTGGCTTCATCCCTAACATGCTCTCTACCAAACCGGGCAGCAGTTAGCCCGCACACATGTTTTGTTTGGCTGAGCATAGTGTTTAAAAGAATTTGAACGGGTTGCCAACTTTGAAAAGTCAGGAGATTTTATATAAAAATCCAGATTTCTGGCTTCCCTCAACAAACCAAAGGAGCCTGGAGGCTCTGGATCCTTGTTCCTGGAAGCTCCCGTTCCTGAGCTGTGTCTGTCTTAGACCAACAGAAAGCCGGCCACCAGCCACAGTCCCCACCACTCCCTACCATCTCACACCAACTCTGGAGACAGTTGAGTTTCTGACCCCAAACTAGCCCTTCCGAGATGTGTTCCCGAGGACACCCTCCCATTGCTGGCTGCTGACATGTTACCTTCTCTTCCAGTCCCAAGTCAACTTTGCTTCCTTCTGGAAGCCTTCCTGTTGCAACACGTCCAAATCCCACATGCACCGCCCGCTCTGCTCCCCCGTGCCGGGACAGGCCTTTGAACTGACCTGTCATTTTCAATGCAGATGGCTTCAGGGATACATGATAACCAGAGCTCCCACTTGCTGAGAGCTGGTCTCATGTCACCCACCATAGCACCCTGGGCAGCAGCGTTCAACCCCAGATGGCAGCCACTGGCCACTGCTACCGCAGAGCCTTGGAATGTGGCTGGTCCAGAGTGTGCTGGATGCTGTGTGAGCAGCATTCACACCTGACCCTGATGACAGTGTGGGGAGAACAAGGTAAAAACTAACTTACTGATTTTTTAAGTTGTAGATGGACACAATACCTTTATTTTAATTATTTATTTTTACGTGGTGCTGAGGATCGAACCCAGTGCCTCACACTTGCTGGGCAAGCGCTCTACCAGTGACCCACAACCCTAGCCCCTGATTTTTTTTTTTTTTTTTACAGTACTGGGAATTGAACCCAGAGCCTCGTGAATGTGAGGCAAGTATGGTACCACTGTGCTACCCCCTGGCCTCACTGATTTTTTTTTTGGTACCAGAGGTTGAACTCAAGAGCACTCACTCGACCCCTGAGCCACACCCCCAGCCCTATTTTGTGTTTTTTATGTAGAGACAGGGTCTCACTGGGTTGCTTAGCGCCTCATCATTGCTGAGGCTGGCTTTGAACTAGCAATTCTCCTGTCTCAGCCTCCCAGAGTGCTGGGATTACAGGTGTGCGCCACCATGCCTGGCTTGATTGGTTTTTAAATATATTTCTAGTTGTCAATGGGCCTTTATTTACATTTATTTATTTGTTTTTTTGTTTATTTATATGTGGTGCTGAGGATGGAACCCAGTGCCACACACATGCTAAGTAAGTGCTCTACCACTGAGCCACACCCCAGCCCCTTACTGATTTTTTCTTACATTGATCATAAGTTGAAATGGGAACATGTAAAATGTTGGATTAAATAAAATACATTATAAAATTCATTTTGCATGTTCTTAGGGGGGGAGTTTTTTGGTTATTTAATGTGGCTACTAGGAAATTTTTTTTTTTGGTACTGGGGATTGAACTCAGGGGCACTCGACCACTGAGCCATATCCCCAGCCCTGTTTTGTGTTTTATGTAGAGAAAGGGTCTCACTGAGTTGCTTAGCGCCTCGCCGTTGCTGAGGCTGGCTTTGAACTCGCGATCCTCCTGTCTCAGCCTCCCTAAGTGCTGGGATTACAGGCTTGAGCCACCACACCCGGCTTACTAGGAAAATTAAAATAACAAATGATCCACCGGCAGAACTGTTCTAAACAATCATTGTTGCCCCGCAAGGTGGTGCATGTCTGCAATCCCAGCACTTAGGGAGGCTGAGACAGGAGGATCATGAGTTCAAAGCCAGCCTCAGCAACGGCGAGGTGCTAAGCAACTCAGTGAGACCCTGTCTCTACATAAACCACAAAATAGGGCTGGGGATGTGGCTCAGTGGTCGAGTGCCCCTGAGGTCAATCCCCGATACCAAAAAAAACAAAAACCAAAACCAGTCATTGTTCCTATTCTATTTTATTATTTTATCTTGCAGTACTAGGGAATGGAACCCAGGAAGCTCTACCACTGAGCTACATCCCAGCCCTTTTTATTTTTCCTTTTGAGCTAGGGTCTTGCTAAGTTGCTGAGGCTGGCCTTGAACTCGGGGTCATCCTGCCTCAGCCTCCTGAGCGCCTGGATTACAGGTGTGGCCACTGCTCCTGCCACCATTGCCCACATTTCATAGCTGAGGAAGCCGAGTCTCAGAGGACAGAGAGAATTTTCTAAGGTCAAGCAGATAACAAGTGACAGGGCTGGAACTCAATCCCAGATCCATAATGCTCCAAGCCTGTGTCCCTGACCACCAGGCTACAGCACCCCCGTGGTGCTGGCACAATGATACGAGTCGATCCTGCCCATCGTGACATGAGGGCCCCCTGCCCAGCAGGCCTGACGGATACAAGTGATGGGAAGCCGCCTGCCTTCACACTCTCCAGGGGTGCCCCTCACCTGGGAATGTCCTGCTCAGATGACCTTCTGTCTGTCCTCCCCCCCCA
Source organism: Geosciurus inauris (assembly GCA_004024805.1). Lineage (NCBI taxonomy): Eukaryota > Metazoa > Chordata > Mammalia > Rodentia > Sciuridae > Geosciurus > Geosciurus inauris. The sequence continues at coordinate 8,612 of PVHX01019466.1, forward strand.
GTCTCTCAACCCCAGGGCTGGCCACAGAAAGGCTGCCCCTCCCAGGAAGCAGCTGCGGCCTTGAATGCCCCCTCCCACGTGAGCCCAGCCCTCCTGGGAGCCTGTCCAAGCTTGGGCAGCTGCCCTGGGCTCTGCTGAGTCTGGACCCCCCTCACCCCCCCAGGGTGGCCTGGGGAAGGGCGAAATTTGGCCTAAACCTGGACACAAACCAAGGGGGCATGTCCTGGTCAAACGGCTGCTGGTCCTGGGACATCTGTCACTGCCTGTACCAGACACTGGTTGGAGCATCCCAGACCTGGGAAAGAAATGTGACCCTGACCCCCTACCCAAAGTGCCATGGGGCACCTTAGGGTAGGGCAGTTATGAGGACACCCCGCTGGAGGAAGGGGCATGACCCTCAGCCCCAAACGCTGTTCCTGCTGCTACCCAGAACCTCCGCTGGTATCGTTCCTCGAGGCCTAGAGATCCTGACCTGGCCCTCTCCACCCACACCCCTCAGGCTCAGAAAAAAGAGGTGGGAGGACACAGTCAGAATTCCTTCCTGGGGCCAGAGAAACTGTCCACACAGTTCCTGCAGCAGGCCGGGGGCCAGCCGGCCACTTCCTCTGGGTGAGGCTGCCGTGGGCGCCTGCCCATCTGTCTGTCCGCCTGCCGTGGCTTCCTCCCAAGGCCCCTCAGAGGAACCGAGAGTGGCCCAGGGAAGAACAGAAGTGAGCTTGAGACTCCAACTCCGGACACTCACGCTTTACCAGGAGCCCCACCCCCATTGTGGGCTAGCCCAGTGCGGTGACCCAACACTCTCCCTGCATGGGCGCAGGCCAGGGGTGGGCTGGCTGGCATCAGAGGACCGAAGACGGAGCCCACACAGACAGCTGCGTGCCCTGGCTCACCCACCCGGCCACCTCAGCTCCTCTGGGACCTGCTCATGTGCTGTTACCCAAAGGCCCTGTGCACCCCAGGGCCTCTCTGCCAGCCTGGGGAGAGCTGGGCATGGGCACAAGTGGGCAGAGCCTCAGTCCTGGGGCTCAGAGAGATGCATCTGAGTGCCACCACGCCTTTGCAGGATAAAGGGGACACCAAGAAGGCCCTGCCTTGGAGGGTGGGCATGAAGACTCTAGGAGCCAAGGCCTCAAGAACCCAGTCCACGTGTTAGCTGCTCGCCTGTGTCATCCACAGGGCCCCAGAGCCGAAGGTGGCCAGTCACTGTGGAACCCCAGAGGCAAAGGGACAGGGCTTCCCAGAGGTAACTCCAGACTACATCAGGAGTGGCAAGGATTCCCAGGCAGAAAATAAATAGGACAGCCATGGGGAGGGGGAGGCTCTGCAGACTGCGACCTCCCACACCAGGGGAGTGCAGTATGGCAGCCCAAAGGACACAGCTCCTCCCTGGCCTTAGCTGGGACTGGCTACATTAACTGAGGCAAGTCTCTGACCCTGTTGGAACCTCTGCCACTCTGCCTACCCCAGGCAGGCAGGAACCTGCCAGTCGAAGTAGCATAGACAGACAGGACGCCCACAGCTTGCTCTCACTCCAGATGGTTCCCTGGATGCGGGACGAGGGGGCTTTGCCTTGGCGTGGCCCCCCACCGCACACTACCTCTCCCCGTGCCAGACTCCTGCCTCTCCCGCCACGCCCTGCTCGGCTGGCTCCCGTGTGCCCGCAATCGGGCCACTTCCTCACGGGGCCCTGCTCTCCTGCACACACCTCGAACCGTACCCGAAGCTGGGGGTGGGGGGCCCAGTGGCCACTGTGCCTGTCTCTCCCTGCGAGCAGCCGCGTCCCCAGTCCACCAGAGCCAGGGGCGAGTCCAACAAAGGCGCCTGTTGTTCATGCCCTGGAACCCACTGTCCTTTCTGGAAGCAGTGCTCCCCATCTCCCTTCCCAGACCATCCCCACTTGGAGCGTGGACTCCAGGCTGCTGATCACTCACTCCTCCCTCCCAGGGTGGCCACAGGCTAGGTTTAGGGAAGGGCCTACACCAGGCTGGGGAAGCTCCATCCCAGAGAGGCTCCTACTCCTCTGGGCTTGCAGCCCAGAGAGGCCAGCACCCAGCCCTAGCATGAGGCCCTTGGAGAAGGGAGCTGAGGCCGGGTCCAGTGGCACAGAGCCCTGTGGTGCTGCGACCTGGTGACTGGCACGCTGCTCAGCCTCCACAGGCTTGGTTTCCCTCACTGCTCCAGAGCAATGCCAACAGCCAGGCCCACAGCCCAGGCCAATGCAGCTCAGCTGAACCAGGATCAGCAGCAGCGACAATCACGGCTGGCACAGGCGGGGCCCTTCCTCTCTGCCACTGTGTGGTCAGACAGGGAGCCTGACTCCCGGGAGCTCTGGAAGGAGTGTTCTCAGCCCCTCCTGTGATGATGAAAACCTTATCCCCATCTACTTCTTTCTCCTGGAGACAACAGGGTAGAATCTAACCACAGGACCCCCACAGCCTTGTCCCGCCTTCCTGGTGAGGGGCTCAATGTCACCATGCCTACATTTCCTCCTCTGTAAAATGCAGATAATAGCAGAATTGCCCCACACCCCAGGCTGGAATATGAACATTCCAGAAGGGCTCTTCCCACCACATAGCCCTGAGAGAACCCTGTGGTCTGATCTCGGAGGTGGGGCGGGCAGAGGCAGAGTCCAGGCCCAAAGCCCAGAGCTGGCCACTGTTGGCCCTGGCCTCCAGCTGCTAGTCCCAAGCTGGGGGCAGGCCACGTGCGGGTCAGACCACCCTAAGAAAGGAGAGCTCCTTGGGCTGCCCTCACTGTGGCCTGCGCTCAGTGTCTTCACGCCGGGCCCCTTTCCCCTCAGCGGCAGTTTTCAGGAGGGCTGTGGCCCCACACCACCACGGCGACATGAGCGTGGCGAGTGGGCTGCAGGCGCTGACCAGAGGGACCGCTGGATCCTCTTGGAAGTGCTCCCGGGATGTGACCCACACCTACCCCCGAGGTCCTCGACGATGTCCAGAGTGGAGCTCCAGGAGAAACGCTCCACAGCCCCCAGCTGCAGCTCGGCCAGGTCGCCAGGCAGGGCCTCCAGCTCGTAGGCGCCCCGCTTCCTCCAGTAGAGAAACATGCTGAGGCCGGGGGGCTCGCGGCCTGACCTGCACCCTCCGAGGCTGGGTGGCCCCGAGGACCTGAGTCCCCAAGGCCCAGAAGCAGCTGGGGCACAGAGGGGCCACAGGGACCACTGGGGCTGGCCTCAGGCAGGCCAGCGCGGCCTTCCCCAGGGAGGGCAGCATTCTGGGAGCAGCCGGGGGCCTTGCAGCTGACCAATGGCCAGAGCCCCTGCCCCACACAAAGCGCCTTTCTTCCCCTCCCACAGACATTTTATAAATTTCGCCTTCCCGGCCCCCTCGGAGCCCCCGCTGAGGAGATGGGCCGGCCGTCTGGGGACAGCACAAGCCAGGAAAAGAGTGCAATTGTTTCGTGGTCACTTTGCTAAGATAAGTTTTCAGAGGAGAAAAATGTGCTGCCCCAGGGGCAATTCCAGCTCCCCACCCTGACCTCTGCTCTGTCACCCAGCGGGGCCCACAGGTCTCTCAGTGAGGAAGGAGCACCTGTAGGATGCCATGGGTGCCCCCGGGCGGTTTCCCGCTCCTCCCCAGGAAGCTCAGGCCTGTCCCCCAGCTCTACCGGGCCAAGTCCCCAAGGGGACCTTCGGGGGTCAAGAGGGCAAGAGCTGCTGGCCAGGTCTTGCCTTCAAGCTGCCTTGGAGGCCTGGCTCTGCCTCTGGGCCCTCACCCTCCTGAGCTGGCCCCTCCTTACCAGGTTGCTCACCCACTTTGTCTCCTGCCAGACTGTCCTCCACACCAATGGCAGTGTCAGGCATGAGACCTGAGTGGGCTGGGCCTGGGCAAAGGGCCTCTGGCCTTGTTAGGGAGCCTCCCTGCCTCCTCCATGGTGAATGTAAAGGCAGGAAGGGCTGGGAAGGAGGAAGGCCTGGAGAGAGAAATGGAAGGCAGCCAGACACTGGACCATCCATCCCCGGGGCCTTGGGAGAATCACACATGTTTCAAGCTGAAAAAAACAACCAAGAGGGCTGGGATTGTAACTCAGTGGTAGAGTGCTTGCCTCGCATGCATGAGGCCCTGGGTTCGAGCCTCGGTACCACATACAAAGCAATAAAATAAAGACATTGTGTCCATTTATAACTAAAAAAATATTAAAAAAAAAAAAAAAAAAAAAAAAAAAAAAAAAAAAAAAAAAAAAAAAAAACAACCAAGAGCCTATGGCACTGTAATCCCAGCACTTAGAGAGGCTGAGACAGGAGAATCGGGAGTTCCAAGCCAGCCTCAGCAATGGCGAGGCGCTAAGCAACTCAGTGAGACCCTGTCTCTACATAAAACACAAAATAGGGCTGAGGATGTGGCTCGGTGGTCAAGTGCCCCTGAGTTCAATCCCTGGTACCAAAAAAAAAAAAAAAAGAGCCTATGGCAGGTCTGGGTGCAGAGACCTCTGCATCTATTCTAAGTGACCTTTGCCTTGCCCAATCATTGTGGCTCTCCCATGGAGGGGGACAGTGCTCCCGTGGCACAGAGGAGGATGCTGGGGTTCAGCTTGAGGATAGAGCTCTCGTGTGAACCAGGACAATCTCACTTCAGAGCTGACTTGAGGACCTGGAAAGCCACCTGGGGAGGAAAGCCAGGAAATCAGAGCGGAGTGGGATGTCCCCTTGGAAATCCGCACTAGAATGGGGCTGAGGGTACCCTGCCCTGAGCTTCCTGCCAGCCACTTCTCTGTGACCCGGCTGGGGCATCCCAGCCTACCAGGCTGAAGGGGCTGGCCTCGGTGGGGACAGAGCAGGACAGCGGCATCCCCCCTCTGACCAACATTGGGGTCATCCCAGGGTTGTGGTGGGGGCTACAGTGGCAGGGTGGGCATCCAGGCAGCCTGTGTAACCCCAGCTGAGGGACGAGGTGCCAAGAGGCATCTGGAGTAACTGGAACCACATGCTTGCCACCCCCACCTCCAGCGGCCCCGAGACAGGGAGGACAAACAGCCATGGGATGGCCGGGTGCCCAGGCTTGAGTTCAGCATGGGGTGTCAGACTGAGGCTTGGGGGAACGAGACCATCACTGCCTGCCATCCACCGCCAGCAGAGCCAGAGCTGCAGAAAGGAGGGGCGTTACCCAACCAGACCCTCTACACCTGGAGGAGCCACACTGGTTATGATTTCAGGACAAGCAGCCCCAGAGCAGCCCTGCTCTGGTGAGGGCAAAGGTTTCTTCCTAGCTCTCCTCAGCTTTGGGATGAACACAAGGAGCCCCCTGAGAAGGCCCAGCTCCCAGTGGCCCATGTGGGGCCTGGACCCTGCAGCCTCCTGTGAGCAGATCTCCTGGAGTGCTTCATGCTGCAGAGAGGAGGCTGGCCCCACGCCGTGACTCTGAGGGCCCTGGCCTCTCCACACTTGCAGCCTCACCCCCTAATTTTCTGTCTCCAAACGTGCCTCCTGTTCCCAACTCCCTGCTACCTCCTCTGTCTTCTGTTCTCATTCCGTCCAAGAAAGAGTCTCCCCACCAGGAGGGCAGCAGGCGGCCTCCATGGGTCAGGGCTGGCTCCCCAGCAGTGCTCAAGGACAGAGCCTCAGTGGCCCCCAGGAGAGGTAGCAGTGGATGCTGGGGGATGGGGTAGCTCTGGATCCTTCCCCAGCTGGGCTGGGGCTTGTCTGTCTTGCTTCTGCTGTCCCTGGCCTGGGTGGGCACAGGGTAATGACAACTACACTCAGCGGGCCAGAGGCCCTGCTGACCACTGTGTACATGTATCTCATTCAGTCCTTGCCTCCGTCACCCCATGACAGACACAAAGACAATAAGGACGCTGACCTGTGACTTGCCCCCTGCCGCTCAGTGCTAGGGGAGGGGGCGCGATGGCTGAATCCCAAGGCCTGTCACACTCCAGGACTGGCCCTTGTCACCAGGCCTTGACCCACTCTCAAGCGCACCTTGAGTTTCATCAGAATATGGCTGGAGAGCTGGAGGCTGGAGAGCTGGAGGCTGGAGAGCTGGAGGCCGGAGAGAGGAGGCCCCGATCTGGAGGCCTGTTCTCCCACAGACCCTGTCCTGCCTCAGGCTCAGTCCTCTGGAAACTCACAGCCTCTGGGACAGAAGATTCTAGAGAGCAGAGAACAATTGGCTCATGCCTGCCCCTTGGGCTGTCTTTTTGGGCCAGGAAGGTTTGGCCCCGGCAGGGAGACCCAGGGGTTTGCCTCTTGTTCCCCTTCCAGAGCCGCTGGAGCTGGAGCTCAGCAAACATCTGCCAGCCGGGGGGAGCTGGAGACCAGGGGCTGCCTCGGACAGTGCCAGGCAACAGTTTGGGACATGGGGAGGGGTGGAGTCCTTGGCCCCCACAGCTGTGTCCTTGAGCAGTGCTGTGTGAGGGCCTGCGCAGGGCCCCGCCCAGTGCCACTGCAAGGTCCTGCTGAGCAGGGAACCAGGTGGCAAGAGCTGGCCAGCGGCTCCCACACCTGTGGTCTCCAGAAATCTTCCACTGATGGAGGGACCTCGGCCCTGGCTACCCTTGCTGCCCGAGTTCACGGGCCACACACCTGTGACGTCCTTACTCCCCTTAGCCATCTGGATGGCCCCTCTCCCACTGTGCTGGGCCCCAGGTCCCTGAAGGCAGCTCTGCACAGGGTAAGAACTGGCTCAGAGCTCTGCCTCTGTCCCACCAACTGTGGAGCCTCGGCACGACGGGTCTTGAAGCCTCAGATCCTGCATCTGTGAAATGGTCACGAGACCATGAACAGGGCTTGGCCAGGAGGCTGGCAGAAGGCAAAGGCTTCTGGAAGCGGGTGAAGACTTGGGGGATCCTTGCATCTTACCAAGTGGCCAACCTTCTAAGTAAGGCCCACTGACTGACTGTGGTCCCCTAAAGCCTCCAGGGGCAGGTGACCACATGCCTGCCTTCCCCTCTCAGTGTCTGAGGAGTCCTATCTGGACCTCCAGGGCAGCTGAGAAGAGCCGGCTGCATGAGTGTCAGCGGGTGGCCGTGCCCAGCACCGACTGGCCAGCTCGGTGAGAAGCAGCTCCACAGGCTGTGCTGCGGTGCGTGACCCAGGCAAGGCTGCAGAGCTGTCAGGAATCATGTCCTGCCAGACCCTATTATGTAAGCTGGCAGGAATTTGTACCAGCCACCCACCTCTGGCTCTCCTGCCTCTGTCCCTTTGGCCAAGCCCCCACGGGCCACCAAACAGACCTCCAGCTCCAGGAAAAGAGTAGCATCCACCTCTACATTCTGAAGGCCTGTGCCAAGGACACTCTAGGACTGGCTCACTGGTGACCCTGGGTGGGTGGAGGCCAACCCCATCCAGCAGGCAACGTGCCTAGGCTTGGAACTACAGGAGAGGTCAAGACCAGAGCCCTCCCCTCCAAATTCATTCAGACCCATGGGCCTGAGGCCTCGGTCTCTTGTGGGCTCCTCAGTTTGGAAAACACAAGTGGAAGCCGGGCGCGGTGGCTCAAGCCTGTAATCCCAGCACTTTGGGAGGCTGAGACAGGAGAATTGTGAGTTCAAAGCCAGCCTCAGCAATGGCAAGGTGCTAAGCAGCTCAGTGAGACCCTGTGTCTACATAAAACACAAAATAGGGCTGGGGATGTGGCTCAGTGGTCGAGTGCCCCTGAGTTCAATCCCCGGTACAAAAAAAAACAAAAACAAAAGCACACACAAGTGGAAACCTGGCCACAGCACCTGGCCTTGAGCCAGCCCTTTTGTGTAACCTCAACCAGGCCCTGGCCCTGGCCCAGGCCCCTTCCCTCCAACACCCTCCTCCTAGACTCAGACAGACCCCATTCTAGCCCTCGATGCTATTGAAGGTGAACAGATCAGAGGGGACAAGAGCCACCATGGAGCCCAGTAACTGACACTGGGAGCTTCAGTTTCTTCCTCTGTAAAATGGGGACAGTCCTGAGATACCTGACCAGGGCAATGAGAAAGGAGGCCCCGACCTGGAGCAGAGGAAGCCTGAGGGGAGCATCTGCATGCCCAGGAGGATCTGAGAGGGTGCCCTCATTCCTGCACTGCCCAGACACCTCCGCCAATCCTGGGACTGAGGCACGTGGGGTGGAGTACAGGGACAGCAAGACCCAAGCTGAGCCAGGTGCGGTGGCACAAGCCTGTAATCCCAGCACTTAGGGAGGCTGAGACAGGAGAATCGCGAGTTCAAAGCCAGCCTCAGCAATGGCGAGGCACTAAGCAACTCAGTGAGACCCTGTCTCTACATAAAACACAGAATAGGGCTGGGGATGTGGCTCAATGGTCGAGTGCCCCTGAGTTCAATCCCCGGTACAAAAAAACAAAAGACCCAGGGTGGCAGATCTGGGTGGGGCTTCGCTGGACCTCAGGGGTGGGCACCACACGCTGCCTGACTGCAGTGCCCCAGGTGGCACCCTAGCACGGCAGGGTGAGAACGTGTGGCTAGCAGCACAGGCTGGGAGTGGAGTAGGTGGGGTCGTGCAGGTGGGAGCCAGGCCAGCGAGGCGGCCAGCCCTCTGCTCCTTCATCGTCCCACCTGTGTGTTCCCTCAGAAGTAGGGGTTGCTGCTTGGCCAGGGGCCCTGTCTGTCCTCTTTCTTGACTGCTAGCTGGGCACATGCCAGGGACACTAATATTTGTCAAATCAGGCTCTGGACCAAAAGCCTTTGAGGGGCATCTCCTTTAATTTGCCTAATGTTCCTTTGATTGTGAGCCTATCACCCCATTCTATAGAGCAGGAAGCTGAGGTTCAGAGGGACCTCGAGACTACCCAGGTCAGCTGGAGGGTTGGAGCTGAGACCACACAGGGGGCGGCCCATCCAGTTTCCCTCCATAGCTGAGATACTGGAGGTCTGCATATCTGCAGGGTCCATCCCAGGCTCAGTTAGTGGCCCTTCCTGCCCCTCCCCACTCAGTTCCCTGAGCCCAGAGGCCTCAGAAGCTCAGGTGGCTTCTCCCTTCCCTGGGTGCAAGCCTGTCTTGGACTCTTGGAACCCTTCAGGCTTCAAAAAACTTCCTGGCCTTTGAGTCCACTGACCAAGGGCTTCAAGAAAGGTGGACCCCTCCTGGAGCCCCTGACTGGGCATGGGAGTAGGGCCGCCATACAACAGACCCCTCAGACCCAGGAGGCTCCCCAGAGGCAGTAGGGCGGGCAGTCCGGTCACTGTCCAGCAGCTGGCCTGACCATCACCACCCACCCATCCACCCACCACAGCCTGGAGACAAGTGTAGCCTGGGGCAGACTGGCTGTGCACCAGCTGTCCACCATTCTAGCTCTGCTTCCAGAATGTCTCCATTCCAGTTGTTGGCCTGCCCCCGCCCAGGCTTAGGCTACCACTGCCTGGCCTGAGCCCCAGCCTCGCTGAGCTGCTTAGCACCTCACTGCTGCTGAGTCTGGCTTTGAACTCGCAATCCTCCTGTCTCAGCCTCCCAAGCCGCTGGGATTAAAGGCACGTGCCACCGTGCCCGGCCCCAGCCTTACTCTTTTTTTTTTTTTTTTTAATATTTATTTTTTAGTTGTAGGTAGACAGAGTATCTTTATTTTATTTTTATGTGGTACTGAGGATCGAACCCAGTGCCTCACGCATGCTAGGCGAGCACGCTACCACTGCGCCATAACCCCAGCCCCCCAGCCTCACTCTTGTTCCCTCCACCATAGCCTCCAGAACCAGCCAGATCACCGGGGCTCAATCCCCACCTCCCACTGGCTGTGCCACCTTGGGCAAGCTGCTTAACCTCCCTGGGCCTCAGTTTCCTCATCTGTGCAGTAGAGATACCTAGAATGCCACCTCAGAGTGACTCTGGGAATTGAGTGATTTAATACAGAAGAGTGACATTCAGGGGCTGGGGCTGTAGCTCAGTGGTAGAGCACTTGCCTCGCATGCGTGAGGCCCTGGGTTCGATCCTCAGCACCACAAACAAAGCAATAAAAAAAAGACATTATGTCCATCTACAGCTAAAAAAATATTAAAAAAAAAAAAAAAAAAGAGTGACGTTCACACTCAAGGACACACATGGTGGAGGCTCCAAGGACAACAGACAATAATCACAGCAAGGACAGAATGCAAATCTGAAAACATCATGGCTTTGGTTTAAAACCTGCTCCTAGCCAGGCATGGTGGTACACACCAGCAATCTTCACTACTCAGGAGGCTGAAACAAGAGGATCACAAGTTTGAGGCCAGCCTCTGCAACTTAACAAGACACTGTCTCAAAATATAAAATAAAAAAAGTTTTGGGGATGTCGCTCAGTGGTAGAGGGCCCCTGAGTGGAGGTGATGGTTCCTCCACCAGTCCTGGGGAAGCCCTTGGGTCTTGTCTGCTCCAGATGACAAAATGGTAAAGAGAGTCATGCTTGCTCTATCTGGTCTAGAACCCCCAAGAAGGCAGCTCCTGGCTTCCTGCTCCCCTAGAAATGGAGCCCAAGCCCCGTCTGGCCTGGAGCTGATGCTTGTTGATTTGAACTTGCATCTGTTCACAATCAACGGTCTCTTGCTGGGCTGACCTCCAAATCCCTCAAGGCTTGGTCCAACTGGGCTGTGTCCTGCCCTTGTGGGTGAAGGTGGCAGGGCTCCCTGACCTCCAGTGAGGACCCTGGCCAGGGCGCATCTCGTAGGCCTGGACACCCAGCCTGGCCCAGGTCTGGCAACTTCCCCTGGAAGAGCTAAGCCCCAGCACTGGGGAGAAGTCCTTGGGGTACCAGGGATTCCTCAGCTTGAGGTGGAGGAGAGGAGGAAACTGAGGCCTGCACCCCCAGGGCTGCCTGTCGCTCATGCAGGAGGGACACATTCCAGCCTCGCTGTCGGCTTCTAGCCATCAGACTTTTAAACCTGGCCAGACAGACTGAGAGGCTGGGACCTCTGGAGGCCAAGTCGGTCCAAGGAACAAAGGCTTCTGGGCGAAGCTCCCAACCACAGAAAAGACAGGCCAGACTTGAGGACAGCTGGGGCTTCAGAACAGCCAGCCATTGCTGGCACACCGGTGCTGTTGGTTGGAAACTATCATTACTGTCCCCTGGATCTGCCCAGTAGAGACCCAGGCTGCCTCAGATAGGCCTTGCCTTCCTGTTGGCCCATAGAAGTTAAGGGCCTCTTCTTGCCCCAAGCCCAGGACACAGGTCCAGCCTATGGAGGCAGTTTCTGGGCAGGGCAGCTACTGGGCCTCAGGCTGTCTCGGCTTCAGGCTGGCACCCAGTGGCCTCAGGCCAGATTCCAAGAGGTTCTGCCTGGGTCCATTTCATTTATATCTCAAGATTTATAAACTGTTGGGTGTGGTGGCGCATGCCTGTAATCCCAGCACTCTGGGAGGCTGAGACAGGAGGATCGTGAGTTCAGAGCCAGCCTCAGCAAAGGCGAGGTGCTAAGCAGCTCAGTGAGACCCTGTCTCTACATAAAACACAAAATAGGGCTGGGGATGTGGCTCAGTGGTCCAGTGCCCCTGAGTTCAATCCCTGGTACAAAAAAAAAATAACATAAATAAATAAACATTATCCAATACATAGCAAAAAAACACAAAAACAAAAACCAGGCATACAAGTGAATAAGATCCCATGACTGAAAACCAACAGAAAGAATGACAATGAAACAGGCCCCCCAAAACTTGGGATACTAAAATTGTCAGACGTGCACTAACGCCCTGCAGCATCCGATCTCCACAGTAACCCTGGACGGCAAGCACCACTATTATCTGACTTACAGATAACGAAACTGGAGCTCCCTAAGCTGGAGTGATTCGCCTGAGGTCACACAGCTAATAAGTTAGGGGTGCTTGATTCCACAAAAGTCTGTGGCCTCTTACTGTATGAGGGGTCCTCAGAAGTGGAAAACCAACAAGCCAGGTGAGGGAGTGAGGCAGGCAGTTCCCTCCCTGGTCCCCACCAGAAGCTCCAGAAGCCCAGAAGCCTATGTCAGATTCTGCTGCAGCCTCCCTCCCCTCCACAGGAGCCACAGCCTTTCAGCAATGGGAGGGGATGCAGAGAGATGCCTAGGACCATGTAGGGGCCCATCTAGCCACCAATCTCTGTGTTGGTAACATGCTCAGGAAGACGATGACAAAGCCTGGAGAGCACAAAAAGTAACATGTGCATTAATATTTATCTGTTAATTTGAAGGCTTAAAGTCATATGCATGCATTGGAGTAGGTGCCACTCATGGAGCAGGGACATCCCCAGGCCTGTGACCCCAATTCTGCCCAAACCTGGACATGATCTACCTTCAGCGAGACAAGCAATGGACCTTGAAGCTACTGGACATCGTAGGACTCGCGTGTGAATGTGACTAGCTGCTGACACGGATCATACAACTCAGTTGGTGCTCTCAGCTCCCAGCAGGGCCCGGCCTGCACAGGCGTTCTGCCTGTGGGTGACACAAAGGGAGCACCAGAAGCTTGGACCCTGCCTGGGATGAGGGACCTTGGTGGCACTGGGAGGTGTTCTCTGTAAATGCTTCATAAATCTGTCTTGGGCCAGCCACAGGGCAGGGGGCAGGGAAAGGTTCAAACAGGCTGATTCGGGTACAACCAGAGAGGTCAGTGGCCCATGTGCCCCAGGACCATCTCTCCTGAGCTGGGAATAGGGTGCTTCCCCACCAGGGGCCCAAGCATGCACTGGAGTGATACTGGTTACAGGGACTAGACTCCTGACCCTCACTCCCCAAGTAGGTCATGGTGTATGTTGAAAGTGAACTTGGGGACCCAACTTGAATGCACCAAATGTGACAGTCTGGAGGTCCTGGGGCACCTTTCTCATTCTGCCTTCCAAATCAGAGCTGATAGCTGAAATTTGAAATTTCTGGGCTGAAAAACCTTTGA
>PVHX01019466.1:21478-34478 GCA_004024805.1 Geosciurus inauris
CTTGTAAGAGTCTTAACTAGCCCCTCCAAGACCTGCACAGCCTCCCCTTATTTTTATTTTTTTGGTACCAGGCATTAAACTCAGGGGCACTCAACCACTGAGCCACATCCCCAGCCCTGTTCTGTGTTTTAGGTAGAGACAGCATCTCACTGAGTTGCTTAGCGTCTCGCTGTTGCTGAGGCTGGCTTTGAACTCGTGATTCTCCTGTCTCGGCCTCCCAAAGTGCTGGGATTATAGGCGTGCGTGCGCCACCGCACCCGGCTACAATCTCCTTTTCTTGCTCCACATCTTCAATCTTCCTTTCCAGACAAACCAGAGGGAGAAAATGTACTTACTGCTCCTGGGATGAAGGGTGAACCAGTTTTGAGGTGGTGGCCCACATGTTGTCAAGACGGAGTTTATGCTTGACCTCTGGGATGGTGGCATTCTGCCTGGCCCTCCAACCATGTGCCCACGCCACAGGCCTCTCTGATCAGCCACTTGAGTCTGTCCCCTGCCCAGCTGCAGTCCAGGCTCTGAAGGGCTTCACCCAGCCTCGGCTCCAATCTTCATTTCACTAGCTGGATCTGTCTGCACAGAAAAGCCCGGAGCCCTCAGCCCTGCCAATTTGCTCCCCTCCAACGCTGGTCCCCTGGGCGCTATGTACCTAATACACAGCTTCAGAAGCATGGCTGGCACTCTCCACGTTGGTTTTTCCGCCTTGAACTTTCCGTTCCCAAGCCCAGTCACAGGAACAGGCTTCCTGCACTGTTGGCTACCTCTGAAGTGCCTGCCCTTCTGTCTGGGAACACAGAGCCATGGAGGCCTTAGACTCTGGGATCCCAACAGTCGGCAGCAGTCCATCTGCTAGAGTCCTTGGTGAGGAAGGCCTGAAAGTTGGGTGGCTTCTGCCAGGCAAGAGTCACAACCTGGTCACAGATCAGAAACCGAGAGCTCCAACCCAGTCTGTTGAGCCATCACAGTGGTGGCATCCGGGCTGGTAACCATGGCAACCCTGGGCTGCCCAGCTCAGCTCCCTTGGTTGAGACTGCTCACTCAGCTCCTGGAATGAGTGGATCAGACCTGTGGCAGCACTCGCCTCCTTTGTCTGCGGCACCACCAGCCCTCCAGCCCCCTCCCTGGCAAAACCTTGGGAACATTTAACTTAGCAAGGTCTTTCTGAAGAGCCCCTGCAGGTCACGTGGGCCTCCACGGCTGCACAGATGGCCTCATTTATTGTTGCCTCTGCTCAGGATGAGCTTGCCAGCCCTGCCCAGGAGGGGAGCAGAGCTCACACTGGGCCTCACCAGCAAACATGTGTTTGGCTTTTGCCTTTGTGTGTGTGTGTGTGCCTGACATTGAACCCAGGGGCACCAGCCCTTTTTTTTAAAAAAAAAAAAATTTATTTTTTTAGTTGTAGGTGGACAGAATATCTTTATTTTTATGTGGTGCTGAGGATCGAACCCAGTGTCTCACGCGTGCTAGGCGAGCACGCTACCACTGCGCCATAACCCCAGCCCCGAGGGGCACCAGCCCTTTAAAAAAAAATCTTTTTTTTTTAGCTGGGTGCCATGGCACGCCCCTGTAATCCTAGCACTTTGGGAGGCTGGAACAGAAGAATCGTGAATTCAAAGCCAGCCTCAGCAATGGCGAGGCGCTAACCAACTCAGTGAGACCCTGTCTCTACATAAAACACAAAATAGGGCTGGGGATGTGGCTCAGTGGTCAAGTGCCCCTGAGTTCAATCCCTCGTGCCAAAAAAAAAAAAAAAATTGCTGAGGCTGGCTTTGAACTTGCGATTCTCCTGTCTCAGCCTCCCAAAGTGCTGGGATTATAGGCGTGCACCATTGCGCCAGCTAAAATAAAAATATTTTGAGACAAGGTCTCACTAAATTGCTGAGGCTGGCTTTGAACTCATGATCCTCCTGCCTCAGCCTCCTGAGCTGCTGGGATTACAAGTGCACAACATGACAACCGGCTGCTCTTTGTTTTTAGAAAAATTTGACCTTTTCTAGGAGCAAAATCCCCTGCTCCAGCGCTCTCCAAGGCAGTCCAGAGGGATGTGGCTCCCTTTCAACTTGCACAGGGCCCAGGCAGAGGATCAGGACAGACCCCAGGGCCTGCAATGCTGATGTGGGAGCCCAGGCCCCAGCACCCTGGTTCCACTAACCCCCTCCCAGCATTTTGCCTCAGTATCTCACAGGCACTTAATTACCTGGAATAAAATGGTTTATTTACAAAATAAAATCACACAATTACATTCATGTTCTCAAAAATCTTTAATGACAGGATTCACGTATCAATGGAAACGAGATGGACGGAAACCACACGTAACAGCACGATTCTGTAAAACACGCGCGCATTCAAACACCGGACGCAGCGGCCTCAGGGGACTCAGTGCTACCTATAGGGAGGGGCCTCCACATCCTTTCCCGCACGTCAACAAGGAGACCGGACCGGACGAATAAGCAGAGTCCCTATCATTCAAACACAACTGAGAGGAATACCATCTGGGGTCTGCCGTCTAGCTCATGGCCTCCTCAGGCCACACACCAAGAGCTCTGCGCACTTCCTGCATGCCAGAGACTGGGCTGCCGCTTACAGCAGGACCTCACCCACTGCTCTCCTAGGAGCCCAGGCAGAAACGACCCACCCTCAAAGGAACAGACTCGGTCACGCACCTCCCTCAAAGGCACACTGCTTGGAAGGCGCGGGGCTGGGATCTCAACCCAGAGCCCGCCACCAAACCTGCCGCCTTGGTCACTGCATGGCCACACAGACCTAGCGTAAACTAGCTCTATCAGGTGATTCTGCACTGTCCCCAAACCAACATCTGGCACAAAAGGGACTCCACACCCCCTGGTCCTCATACCATTTAGCAGGCAGAAACCTGAGTGTCCACTGGGCTAATTAACTGCCCATCAAAGGAGTCCCAGTGGAGGACGTAGGATCCCTGAGCTGCCCGGCCTGCTCCAGCATGCCACTCTGGGCAGGTACTCAAAGGGCAGAATCCCAGGCACTCCTGAGGCCAGCCTGTCACAGCCCCTCCAGTCTCGAACCTCAGCTTCCAAGACATGGCTGCAAAGGACATGCTGACTCTGCTTCCAGAAGTCTGACCTCAGGAGAAATGGGAACAACTTGGACCATCTTCATTTATGAAATAAGTCCTAGAACTTGAGAATCTTCTCACTTATTTTCATGTCTATTTTTCCCCATGGATAGATTTCTATAAAAGAACTGATTTTAAAGAACTGTGAAACCCAACTTTTAACCAAAGGTTTTTACTTTCTAAGCCATATACTTCCACAAGCATGTTCTGTGGAAATCACACACGAGAAAATAGCCAAGGGGCTGGCAAGGCTGCCTCCCCTGGAGAGGCCCTTGCTGCTGAACCTCAGGCCTGCCCACTCAACCATGTCCAATGTGACCCTCTCTGAGCACCCTCAAGATCACTGACACTGAGATCACATGGACAGACCACCAGGTGGGTGTCACTGTTGTGGTCTGAGCTGACCAAAGAGCCACCAACAGAACCTCCAAATCCCTGGACAGGTGAGCCTACATTCCCCTCAACTCACCCTTCCTGGCCTCCATCACGGGCTGACAGTGCCCTCTAGTGCTGACTTGGTTTCTTTTTTCTTTTGGGCACCAGGGATTGAACTCAGGGGCACTCAACCACTGAGCCACATCCCCAGCCTTTTTTTTTTTTTTTTTTTGGTATTTTATTTAGAGACACGGTCTCACAGAGTTGCATAGCATCTTCCCATTGCTGAGGCTGGCTTTGAACTCGTGATCCTCCTGTCTCAGCCTCCAGAGCTGCTAGGATTACAGGCTACAGGCATGTGTCACTACACCCAGCCTGACATGGTTTCTTTATGAATGGGACTGACATTTACAGGTCCACAATTAAAGGCTAACAGCAAAGTTCCCTCTTTCAGACTTGCTGCCAGTGAGCCATGATTGGGAAAGGTGCAGACAGCCGCCAGTGGCAAACTCTCTCAAATTCTTTGCATGAACAACATAAAAAGACACGACAGGAGCTGCCTCCAGATGAAAGGGACGCTTACGACAGAGACCCTCACGGGCTCTGGGTATCACGTGCTCATCCTGCCCCCAGACTTCCTCTGCTCACCTGTGAGCCCTGCAGTGGGTCTGCATGGTGCCAGGGCCACACAGGCACTAACCACAGGACGATTGCTGGTGAGTGAGCTGGCGTCCACCCTCATGAGTAGCCTTCCCACATGACTATGCTGGTCCCAACAGCAGTCTGAAATGGACCTTAGCACCCACCTGAGGGCAACAGGTGCAGAAATGATGAGCTGGTCCCATGTCCCTACCACTTCTGACTCAAGAGGATGAGAACTGCTACCTCCAGGAGAGAACTGTGGTGGCAGCTCCTGCTTCCCAGGAGAAAGCCCTGATGGCAGGGGCGGAGTTGCTCCTGGGCACAGGTTCAGGAGCAGCAGTCCGTGGTCATGACCAGGGCTCTTCACAAGAGCTGTTGGCCCAGGATGGAGCTCTGCCCTACGGCCGACTCTCAGACCTCCAAGGAGGTGTCAGTGAGCAGATTTAGGTTTAAAGAGTCATCAGGAACTTTTTCATATTTGAGGATAATTTCTTCAGTGAAGACTCGGGATTAAAAAATAATAATAAAAAAAGGACTCTTGACTGCAAACTTTTATCTATTAAAGCAATAGACCAAATACGATCTTCTGACTTTTGTTTTGTTTTTGTTTTTTTTGGTACTGGACATTGAACTCGGGCACTTGACCACTGAGCCACATCCCCAGCCCTATTTTGTGTTTTATGTAGAGACAGGGTCTCACTGAGTTGCTTAGCGCCTCGCCATTGCTAAGGCTGGCTTTGAACTCGCGATCCTCCTGTCTCAGCCTCCCTAAGTGCTGGGATTACAGGCTTGTGCCACCTCGACCGGCTTATCTTCTGACTTTTGACCCAGTGAGTGGGAGAAGCCTGAAGTCTGCCCACTGAGGACCTAGCTGACTCCCAGCCTTAGGCTGGAGGTCCCAGCGGTCAGTCTGCCTTCTCTGCACAGGTGCATGGCCCTAGTTTCCCTATTCTCATCCTGATTCCATCACCAGATCTTGGAAGAACTTTTTGAGGTTTTTTGAGGTACAAACTCAGTTCTTCCTGTTTTAATGGCGTGCAAACTTCTCACTGCTTGCTTGACTGGTTTTTGTGGCACTGGGTACTGAACACGGAGGTGCTCTACTGCTGAGCTACAGCCCCAGCCCCTCTTATTTTTTATTCTGAGACAGAGTCTCCCCTAAATTGCTGAGGCTGGCCTTGAAATTGCAAACCTCCTGCCTCAGCCTCCTGAGTCACCAGGGTCACAGCAGTGTGGCACTGTGCCTTGCTCATTGCCTTAAATTCCATTAGAAAACACCAAACTGAAAGTATGATTAACCGTAAGAACATCAGGGCCAAGTTCTAGGCCATGTAGCTTTTTTTTTTTTGGTACTGGGGATTGAACTCAGGGGTACTCGACCACTGAGCCACATCCCCAGCCCTGTTTTGTGTTTTATGTAGAGACAGGGTCTCACTGAGTTGCTTAGCACCTCGCCGTTGCTGAGGCTGGCTTTGAACTCGCGATTCTCCTGTCTTAGCCTCCCTAAGTGCTGGGATTACAGGCTTGAGCCACCGCGCCCGGCTGCCATGTAGCTTTAAGAGAGAAACTTGAAGCCTTTCACTACACAACTCTCAGGAGTCCCACAGGAAACACTGTCCGTAAGGGCATCACGCATGGCCACAAAGCCCACCAGGTCTGCTGGTGTCAGGCTCAACACCACACTTCCTGGTAGAAACTTCTCTTCCCTTGTTGAAACTTGTTTACTTTTTCCGATAGAACCTGGGTCTTCGATACAGTTTCCCTTCCTCTGTCTCATTAAATTCTCTTGCTCCAATTTTCTCTGATGCTCCAGGAAGTTTAAAATTATAATCTGTTGTGACGTAGGGAATCGTCCCTTCAGGTCCACGCTGAAATAGAAACACGAAGGGAACACATGGAAACCTGTCCAGACTCAGACTGGCGAGTGTGTTCTCCCTCACCTAGGAGCCAGAGTCAAAGTGAGACTGGCCTCAGCCTCTGGTGCCCTCCCTCAGAGGGCCTCATCTACACACTTGCTCATTCATGGTACTGGGAACTGAGCCCAGCGTTCTTTGCCACTGAGCTACATCCCTGGCCATTTTCATTTTTATTTTGAGCCAGGGTCTTACTGAGTTGTCCAGGCTGGCTTTATACTTGCTATCCTCCTGCCTCAGCCTCCTCAGTGGCTGGGATCACAAGTGTGCACCACCGTGCCTGGCTTCAAAGGGCCTCTTAAAGTAACTGGCCTAGCCACAAGTGTGCATGTGCCTCTTTTCTGTTTAATTCCACAAACATACCAAACACCAGGAGAGGAGGTGGGCATCCTGCACATTTCTCCTGCCCATTTGGCCCTGTACTGGCTGTGGGCTGCACAGACGTGGGTACCTCTGAAGACTGTTTGCAAGAAGGACAGTCCTGCAGAGGCCACCACTACCCTTCCCATGACCACTTCCTGTAGTAACAGGTCCACCCTGGGGCTCCTGACCACACATGCCATGCTGGCATCCCTGGGACTCTAGGATATCATG
This sequence comes from Geosciurus inauris, assembly GCA_004024805.1. Lineage (NCBI taxonomy): Eukaryota > Metazoa > Chordata > Mammalia > Rodentia > Sciuridae > Geosciurus > Geosciurus inauris. The sequence goes on from PVHX01019466.1 coordinate 28,091, forward strand.
ACACTGTCGTGCTTCACTTCCTAGAGAGCTGGCCCAACTTCAGCTACGCATTCTCTGCCATGGCCCAATCCTGCTCCTGCAGGGCTGTCCCAGGGTGGGCAGGGGAGGAATTACCTGGCTCTTGAAGATACACTGGGGAATGGAAATGGCCCCAACCAGCAGACAGTTCACAGTTCTCAATTCTTCTGGGGGCACAGGGGTGAGGATGTGGTATAGCCGTTTCTCCATGTCGATGCCTCTACAGATTCCTTTAAGACAGACAGTTCACCAAAATCAGTCTTCCCAGAGACATCGAAGCTCCCCGCCACTAGAAATTACAGAATGGGGCCAGGCATGGTGGCATACGCCTGTAACCCAGCTATTCTGGACACTGAGGTAGGAGGATAGCAAGTTCAACGCCAGCCTGGGCAACTGAGACGCTGCCTCAAATTTTAAAATAAAAATAAAAAGGGGCGGGGGCAGTACTGCAGGTATTGCACAGTGGTAGAGCACTTCCCTAGCATGTTTGAGGTCCTGGGTTCAATTCTCAATACCAAAACCAAAAAACAAACAAACAAAAAAAAGAATAGCCTTGGAAAGTAAGTTTCACTTTTAAGTGTTATGCTTTGGGAATATAAAGTGTAATTCAATAACTCTGCACCCTTCCCTGGTGATCTGTTAGGTACCAAAACGAGTTAACATGGGTGCCGGGCATGTTGGTGCATGCCTGTAATCCCAGCGGCTTGGGAGGCTGAGGCAGGAGAATTGCCAAGTTCAAAGCAACGGTGAGGCGCTAAGCAACTCAGTGAGACCCTGTCTATAAATAAAATACAAAAAAATAGGGCTGGGGATGGGGCTCAGGGAGCACTGGAGTTCAATCCCTGATGCAAAAAAAAAAAAAAAAACAACACAAAACTAACGCAAAAGCCGTGGACTATCTGGACTATGGTAGCCAAGCCGAGAGAAGTACCCTGAGGACCAGAGAGGACTCCCCCTCCCGCTTCCTCCCCTATGGTTGGTACCAACCCACGTGATTTCTGTGGAAATGCTTTTGAGAAGTAATATTGCACAGACCTGAAATGTGCATTTTTTTTTTTTTTGTGGTACTGGGGATTGAACTCAGGGGTACTCGACCACTGAGCCACACCCCCAGCCCTATTTTGTGTTTTATGTAGAGACAGGGTCTCACTGAGGTGCTTAGCACCTCGCTGTTGCTGAGGCTGGCTTTGAACTCGCAATCCTCCTGTCTCAGCCTCCCTAAGTGCTGGGATTACAGGCTTGAGCCACCGTGCCCAGCTTGAAATGTGCATTTAATTATTTAAGGATTTCGCTAACTGTGGGTTACGTAGCCCTCCTCAGCTGCATGCTGACCTTACTGACCTCTGAGCTGGGCGCATCCCCCGAGCTGAAGATGGATAAGGGGCTACTACCCACCTTACTAGGTCCAGTGGCACCATCATCTCTGCATTCAGGCCACCTGACTTTGAGGAGGGCTGGAAGAAAGGAACTGGGAGACTCCAGCTAAACGTGTGCAGTAGCCCCTTGTGGAAATGCAGTGTCTGGCTGGCGCAGGGAGGAGATGCGCAGGAGCCCGACACATTGTGAAAACAGAAACTATATGGAGCCGGGCGCGGTGGCTCACGCTTGTAATCCCAGCACTTAGGGAGGCTGAGACAGGAGAATCGCGAGTTCAAAGCCAGCCTCAGCAAGGGCGAGGCACTAAGCAACTCAGTGAGACCCTGTCTCTACATAAAAAAAACACAAAAAAATAGGGCTGGGGATGTGGCTCAGGGGTCAAGTGCCCCTGAGTTCAATCCCCGGTACCAAAAAAAAAAAAAAAGAAAAAGAAACTATACGGACTGTCAACATAAGGAGGTGTCAGATGAGGTGAGGGGATGCCCAGGTGGAGCAAGGGGTCTGACTGAACACCACAGCAACCTCGGAGGGACCACCATGGGCCTGGACACAGGAGCAACTGGTGGAGAGTTGCATCCACCAGAGCCTCAGTCTGGACAGAAGGCCCCCTGTGGAGGTGTCCACTTGCAGATGGACTTGGAAGGCAGATGAAGTGTAGCGTGGGAACAGTCAGTCCAGAGATGGAGGCAAAGGCCCAGCAGTGGACGGACGGCCTTGGGAAAGGTGTCCAGGAAAGAGGGCCAGGACAAGGCCAGTGGGAATCCTAGACACAGAGAAGCTGCTGGGAGAAGCAGAAAAAGGGCAATGTCTTCTTAGACCTCTCCAGCTGAGAGAGAGCTACAAGGCCAAGACCAACCATCTATGGCTGAGGAAGGTCCTTTACAGCAAGGTCAGGGATAAGCTTTCCTCTTGACTCACCAAACCCCAAACAGTCACAGATGGGAGTCTGTGCCAGCAGGATAGGGCCCCGTGTATAGCCTCTGACATCATCCAGGATCTTGCAGAGGCCGACCCAGCTGGCATTCACAGCATACAGTATGTGAGTGGGGGCGACATCAGCATGAGTGATCCGGAGGGCAACTGCATTGAAAGGGACCTGGAAAATAAATTGGCACCCTTCTATTAATTTCTACTTCAAAAAAAACCTATTTTTAATTTTCACAAGCTGACTCGCCATCTAGGTCTGCCAAACTGCCCACCAAGAAGTAACACACAAAGCACTAGCCACCGCTTGGCCGTGGTTGCTTGCTTTAATAAAGACCCTAATATAAACTCAGTTCTTGTACACCAGCACACTTGCTAGAAATGTAAACTGAGCTCCTAGAACTTTCCTATCTACAGATACAAATGGATTCAAGTTTGAAGATGTCCTAAATCAGTTAAAGCAGAGGGAGACTTCCAGTCAAGTATGTCTAAGACCCATTCACTGAGTGTTCTGATATAACAAAGTCAGAAGCAGTCCTAAAATGAGGCTTCATACATTTCCAAACCTACACACAGTAGATGATGGTTGGACCACATTCCTGGAGCACAAGATAAATGAGTAACATGCAACTTTCTAGGCAATTTCAAATTTTGAAGTAGAAAAGTTGTTTTGTTACATGTATTATTTAGACTTCAAAAGTAAACCTGGGGGCTGGGATTGTGGCTCAGTGATAGAGCGCTTTCCTTGCATGTGGGAGGCACTGGGTTCGATCCTCAGCACTGCATATAAATAAATGAATAAATAAAGGTGAATCAGCAACTAAAAAAAAAAAAAGTAAGGGCTGGGGTTGTGGCTCAGTGGTAGAGCACTTGCCTAGCATGTGTGAGGCCTGTGTTCCATTCTCAGCACCGCATGTAAATAAATAAAATAAAGGTCTATTGACAATAAAAAAATGTTAAAAAAAATAAATAAAGTAAAGCTGCAGCCAGGTGCAGTGGCACATATCTGTAATCCCAGCACTTAGGGAGGCTGAGACAGGAGAATCACGAGTTCAAAGCCACCCTCACCAACAGCAAGGAGCTAAGCAACTCAGTGAGACCCTGTCTCTACATAAAACACAAAATAGGGCTGGAGGTGTTGCTCAGTGGTCGAGTGCCCCTGAATTCAATCCTCAGTACCAAAAAAATAAATAAGTAAAAGTAAATCTGTGGGCTGGGGCTGTAGCTCAGTGGTAGAGTGCTCGCCTAGCATGCGTGAGGCACTGGGTTCGATCCTCAGCACCATGTACAAATAAAATAAAGATATTCTGTCTGCCTACAACTAAAAAATAAATATTAAAAAAAAAATAAATGAATAAAATAAAGATCCATCAACAACTAAAAAAAATTAAAAAAAAAAAAAAAAGTAAACCTGTAACCCCAGCTCCATGGAAGGCCAAGTCAGGATTGCAAGCTCGAGGCCCCAGCCACCTAGGGAGATCCTGTCTCAAAATAAGAAATAAAAAGGAGGGAGACTGACTGTGGCCCGATGTGTGGAGGAGACAGCACTGTGGCCGTCCTGGCCTACTTCTGTCCAGAGACAAGGACCGGGAAGACCATCCGTGAGGTCCCTGCAGGCCTGGTTACACCAGAGGTGAAGTATTGGTCACCTGCAGGGACACCATGAGATTATAGGACAGAAACTGTAATACCTCGGATCAGCATTGCTAGAGGGCAAAACACATGAACGACATGAAAAAACAAAGGAAGAAAATGCCCCAAACAAACCAAGATGCTGCAACAACAGAATCCACTGACAGCACAGTAGATGCAATGTCAGAGGGGTGCAGAACGTACATGATTAAAATGATCTCTGAAGCACAGAATAATGTAAGAGAGCAATAACGGGCAACAACTGATCACTCCAACAAAGAGATGAGAGAGCAAATACAGGGAGCAAAGGATTACTTCAAGAAAGAGAGAGAGACTCTGAAAAAAAAAATTAAGCAGAAAAACTTGAAGTGAAGGAAACAATAAACCAAATAAAAAACTCAATAGAAAGCATCACCAACAGACTAGGTAACTTGGAAGGCAGAACCTCAGACAATGAAGACAAAACATATAATCTTGGAAATAAACTTGATCACACAATGAAGATGCTAAGAAACCATGAACAGAACATCCAGGAACTAAGGGATAACACGAAAAGACCAAATCTAAGAATTATCGGGATAGAGGAAGGCACAGAGGTACAAACCAAAGGAAGGCACAATCTCTTCAATGAAATAATATCAGAAAATTCCCCAAACATGAAGAATGAATTGGAAAATCAAATACAAGAGGCTAACAGGACACCAAATGTACAAAACTACAACAGATCCATACCAAGGCACACTATAAGGAAAATGCCTAACAAACACAATAAGGATAGAATTTTAAAAGCTGCAAGAGAGAAGGAGCAGATTACATACAGGGGGAAACCAATTCGGATTTCAGCAGATTTCTCAACCCAGATCCTCAAAGCCAGGAGATCCTAGAACATCACACACCAAGCTCTGAAAGAAAATAAGTGCCAACGGGGCGCACTGGCGCATGCCTGTAATCCCTGAGAGGCTGAGACAGGAGAATTGCAAGTTCAAAGCCAGCCTCAGCAATGGAGAGGCGCTAATAAGCAACTCAGTGAGACCCTGTCTCTACATAAAACACAAAACAGGGCTGGGGATGTGGCTCAGTGGTCGAGTACCCCTGAGTTCAATCCCTGGTACCAAAAAAAACCAAAATCAACAATGAAAATCGGCAAAAGGAGGAACTACACTAAAGGAAAAGCCAATCAAAGGAGAAAACAAGTCAAGTTAAAAACCAAAAATAAAATAAAATGAATGGGGATACAGACCATATTTCAATAATAACCCTGAACGTTAGTGCCCTAAACCCATCAATTAAAAGACTGGCGGATGGAATTAAAAAATAAATATTCCAACTGGAATTCACACAAATGTTGGCTTAGGGCTATGCCTCCAGTGGAGAAAAGGACTGTGTTAGGAACATCAGCTGAAGATAAAAATTGGTTATTGTGCTAGCCAAAGAATTTATCCTTACTCCTCTATAGCTGTCTAAGTAAGGAAATTACTTTCTTTCTTCTTCCAAAATTTTTTCTTTTCTTTTTAGTGTTCTGTAATTTGGATATGAGATGGCTAGGTATTACTTTATTTATTCACCTGTTTATAATTGGTACTTACCCTACTTGATATTCTCTCAAAATCTGTGCTTTTTAATCTTATTTTTTGGAAAATTTTCAGATAGTTTTACTTCAAATATTTTTTCTGCTGTTTTCCTTTCTTCTTTTTGTATTCTAATTATGTGTGCTTTATTCTTTGATATTGTCCCATAGTTCTTGGGTTGCTTTTATTTCCTTTGTATTTTTGTTTGGGAAATTTTTAATAACTTATCAAGACCATAGTTTCTTTCCTCGGCCATAATTTAATTGATGGCATCAGAAGGCATTCTTCCTTTCCACTTCAGCATGTTTGATTTCTTTTAACTAGGCAATTCAAACATGTATGATGTTTGAGTTTGATGTTTATTTTCAGACTACATTTTACCATGTCTTCTGGCCTATCTTGTAATTTCTTGTTGAAAGCTAGACATGTTTTATTGAATGATAAAAAATGAGGTAAATAGGCCACTGATAGGAGTATTTATTTTATCTGGTGAAGACTTGTCTGGTGTTTAATGCTTGCTTGCAGCTAAAGGTACCAGAGGCTTTTAAGTTTTCATACTCTACTTTTTTTTTCTCACTTTTTGAGTTTCCTTAAACACTACTTCAGGGTGAAAGAATCTGTGTATAGCCAGGCGCGGTGGCTCAAGCCTGTAATCTCAGCACTTTGGGAGGCTGAGATAGGAGAATCGCCGAGTTCAAAGCCAACCTCAGCAATGGCGAGGCGCTAAGCAACTCAGTGAGACCCTGTCTCTACATAAAACACAAAATAGGGCTGGGGATGTGGCTCAGTGGTCGAGTGCCCCTGAGTTCAATCCCCGGTACCAAAAAAAAAAAAAAAAAAACAAAAGAAAACGAAAAAAAAGGAATCTG
>PVHX01019467.1:0-34354 GCA_004024805.1 Geosciurus inauris
CAGAACCTCAGATACTGAAGACAAAATATTTAACCTTGAGAATAGAGTTGACCACACAGTGAAGATGGTAAGAAACCATGAACAGAACATCCAAGAACTATGGGATAACATTAAAAGACCAAACTTAAGAATTATTGGGATAGAGGAAGGCATAGAATTCCAAACCAAAGGAATGAGCAATCTATTCAATGAAATAATACCAGAAAACTTTCCAAATATGAAGAATGAACTGGATAATCAAATTCAAGAGGCTTACAGGACATCAAATGTACAAAATCACAACAGACCTACACCAAGTCACATCATAATGAAAATGCCTAACATGCAGAATAAGGAGAGAAACTTAAAAGCCACAAGAGAAAGGAATCAGATTACATATAGGGGGAAGCCAATTAGGATCACTGCAAACTTCTCAACCCAGACCCTGAGAGCAAGAAGATCATGGCAAAGCATATACCAAGTGCTAAAAGATAGTGGATGCCAACCAAGAATCTTATATCCAGCAAAATTAAGTTTTAAGTTTGATGATGAAATAAAAACCTTCCAAGATAAACAACAATTAAAAGAATTCACAGCAAGAAAGCTGGCACTACAGAACATTCTTGGTAAAATATTCCATGAGGAGGAAATGAAAAACAACAATGAAAACCTGCAGAGGGAGGAGCTACACTAAAGGCTAATCAAAGGAGAAACCCAGTCAAGTTAAAAACTAAGAATAAACCAAAATGTCTGGAAACACAAACCATGTCTCCATAATAACATTGAATGTCAATGGCCTAAATGCAGCAATTAAAAGACACAGACTGGCAGATTGGATTTTAAAAAAAGACCCAACAATATGCTGCCTCCAAGAGACTCATCTCATATAAAGAGATACTCACTAATTGAAGGTGAAAGGATGGAAAAAAATTTATCACTCACATGGATTGCATAAACAACCAGGAGTTTCCATCCTCATTTCAGATAAAGTGGACTTCAAACCAAAGTTAGTGAAAAGGGATAAAGAAGGTCATTTCATACTGCTCAAGGGACTCACACATCAACAAGACATAACAATCTTAAATATCTATGCCCCAAACAATGGGGCAGCCATGTTCGTCAAAAAAACCCTTCTCAAATTCAAGAACCAAATAGACCCCAACACAATAGTATTGGGTGACTTTAACACAACTCTCTCACCAGTGGATAGATCTTCCAAACAAAAACTAAACAAAGAATCTACAAGGCTTAATAGAACAATCAATGGTCTACACTTAACGGATATATATAGAATATTCCATCCTTCAACAAGCAAATACATGTTTTTCTCAGCAGCTCATGGATCCTTCTCCAAAATAGATCATATGCTATGCCACAAAGCAAGTCTTAGTAAATACAAAAAAATAGAGATACTACCCTGCATTCTATCTGACCATAATGGACTAAAACTAGAAATTAATGATAGTTTTAAAAAAAAGAGCCACTACAACACCTGGAGACTCAATAATTTGCTATTGAACAATGCATGGGTAACAGAAGATATCAGGGAAGAGATAAAAAAATTCTTGGAGGTAAATGAGAACTCTGATACAACATACCAAAATCTCTGGGACACTATGAAGGCAGTGCTAAGAGGAAAGTTCATTGCATTTAGCTCATATATTCAAAGATGTAAAAGTCAACAAATCAATGACTTGACACTACAACTCAAAGCCCTAGAAAAAGAAGAACAAAGTATTACCAAAAGAAGTAGAATACAGGAAATAATTAGAATCAGAGCTGAAATCAACGAAATTGAAACACAAGAAACAATTCAAAAAATTGATAAAACAAAAAGCTGGTTCTTTGAAAAAATAAACAAAATTGACAAATCCTTAGCCACTCTAACAAAAAGAAGGAGAGAGAAAACCCAAATTACCAAAACTCGTTATTTTAAGATAAATAAGCCATCACCTACAGGACAGATGGGATAATACAGATCCCAGTTAAATAAAGAGGGTAAATGTAAAGTTATAAACATTAAAGTTAAAACCCAGTACGCTTACTTTAAAACTGGTAAGACTGACTTGCTGGATGTCTAAGATCAAGACTTAAAAATTAATGTTAAATTAAAAGGGCCAAGAAAACCAACATTTGGCTCTTGCCCTCTGAGTTAACCTGAATCTAGGGAACAAAGAAACTTCTCTAAAGAGCTTTATAACTCTGGGCTGCATAACCTCCGGATCACGGAGATTAATGAGACCATGGGAGAACAGAAAGCCAATCAGTGCCCTTGCTATGAAGAGGATGGTCACTGAAGAAGGGAGACATCCTTGATGCTTCCAAGAGAAGCCACATGGTTGGCAAGACCTCGACCCATCTAGCACAAATGGCACTGACAGAGCTAAGAAGCTGCTGTCAACTTCCCCAAGAGTGACTCCCATGGGGACTCAGGTGACTCTTAACAATAGATAGGAACAAAAGTCAGTTTGACTTGCTTCATCTTAAATGCCTAACAAAAATAGTTAAACCAAAACACAGCCATTCCTGGGCATTTAAAAAAATAGTTAAATGTAACTTAAGATATACACTTGTGTTAGCCCCCAGGAATAAATAAGACTGGAGGCTACAAAGGAGAGATTCTGAGGCAGGAATGTGTGATAACTATCAAGAGAAACTGCCAGAATCAGAAGTTTTAGTCAGTTTATGGCCTACAGATCTTCCTAACCTACACAAGTAGGCTTCATGTTTACTAGTATAATTATCTAGCCCCAAGTAACAACAATAAAGGGATTTCTACTAAACACAGAGGTTATGCCAATAAAAAGATATTTTATAAAATTGGATGATATTAAATAGCTTAGCTTCATATTAAGAGGATGGACATCTGTGACATTAAAAATTAAATATTATGCTTACATGCCTTGTCCTTTTCAGCCTTGTTGTGGGGACAAATTCTCAGCCCTTGTACTTCCTGGGGAGAGATTATTGACTTCTATCATCTTCCTGATATTTATTGACATGTTCCAGATGCTGCAACATTTATTTTATGTTAATTCCAGTACTCATGTCTTTTTGTTTCTCCCTCATAGAAGCACCCACCCTAGATGACTTTACAACCTGTTCTTCCCCAGCCAGACTTGATCTGACCCAACTTCTAAAAGGAAACTCCAAGCTGCTTGCTCCACTGCATGTTTCCCCCTCTCAGCTCAAAGCAGCCAGAGCAGTTGTATCATTTCCTTACAGCAGTAAGGAATTCCTATAACTAGAGGGGGGAATAAAGCCAGAATTAGACAATCAGTCAGTATAGATAGGCAAATTGGGTCAGATCAGATCAAGGAGGCCAGTTTGTGTCTGGGAAGTTGAAGAGGTATTGAAATGTTAACCTTCAGAGCCCTTCATCCACCCTTATCAGGATAACCTGCCCCTGCTCCAACCCGTTGCTAAGGTAACCTGTCCCAGGGATTTTTCCCTCCCTATGAGGAGTTGTTAATTATGCCCCCTTCCTGCCCAGATCACTCCACATTTCTTCATCTGCTTTTCACATTTTGGCCATCCCACTGAGCATCTCCTGGGCCTAGTCAGGTATGCAGGAAGGAGAGAGATAAGGGGAAGAGAGCAGGAGAACAAAGGAAGCCTAGGACATACTAAAAGGCAATACATCTGTACTTCTGGGGATACCAGGATACCAGCTATGGTCCCCTTCTCCTTCCTGGCAGAAGTCTGTTACCCCTTTTTAAGTAAACCCTGCTTTATATGCTTGCCTCAGTGTGCTTCTCTAATGTTCAAACTTCAACATGTAAAGGAGCAGAAATCATCACCAGTAACCGGCGGTATCACTGGGATAACCAGGAGTATTTATGGAGAAGCAAAGTTAGACTCCCTGCTCACACCATAGAAGCTGAAATATCTAACTCTGAACAACAGGATGTTAAAACTACCAGACATCACCCCAGACATCTTCACAGCATGTGTTGAACCCACGACACAAAGAAAGGACCACTGACTCCAATTTTAAAACGCAAGCTTATGTTGTGCACACAAAGTAGCTGTACAGTGGCTGCTCCTTCAAAAAGTGAGGGCAGCAGCCTTGTCCAGGAGCAGAGAGGTTTTTTATAACACAGGGAATTATAAAGGTAGGTATCTTAGGAATTTACAACTGACAGGGTTCTGGCAAATGCAATACAGAAGCAGAGAGCAAATCAATGATTTACATAGCTTAACATCTTTAGATAAGGGAGTAAACTCAGGTTCCAGAATGGGGGCACCACTGAGATTTTAAGGAGGGCAATTACCTAATCAATGCCAAACATGGTCCAAGCAAGTAAAACAAAAATAAACCTTTAATGACCACTTGTTGAAATGGCTTTCAATCTTAAAATAGAATTAGGCTGGGTTCATCGCATGGAAGAGAATTTTTTTTATTTAAGATAGCAGAAAAAATTATGAATGAAAATAGGTTGAAGCTAGGCCACATTAAACTTTCAAAGATCTTTAAGACAAAAGGTAGCATAAGGAAATATAAAAGATCAGCAGAACCCTGGGAGAATCTACAATATATAGCTGCCAAGGAAGTAGTATCCATACTCTATAAATAACTCAGACAAATTAATAAGGAAAAATCTCAAAAGAAAATTGGGCAAAGGTCAAGAAAAAAGGAACAAGAAAAAGAAAATTTAGTCAACAATAAATAAGGGCAAATGTACTCATGCTTGGGAGAAATCAAGGAAATGCAAACTAAACTGCAACTCCATCTCATGTCCAGTAGATTGGCAAACATGCTAAAAACTTGAGAGCCTCCTGATGTGATTCACTGAGAGGGACAAACATCACTTACACAGCCTTCCTACCCAAATGTATAATCCAGTCCAATCATGTGTAAAACATCAGGCAAACCTAAATTTAGGAACAGGAATCAAAACAACCATTCAGTACTCTTCAAATATGTCAATGTCATGAGGAAGGAAGAAAATCTAAGAGACATGGGAACTAAATACAATGTGAGTCCTGGTTCAGAAAGAATGCCTGAAGGGACTTGGTTGGGAAAATCAGTTAATTTTGTAGTTCTATATCAATGCTGTTTCCTGAATTTGATAATTTTGCCGAGGTTACATAAGAGAATGTTTTTATTCTTAGGAGTTCCTTGTGGGAATATTTAGGACTGGAAGATCATATTGTCAGCAACTTATTCTCTAATGGTTTGAGGAAGAATGATATAAATAAAAAATAAATTTGTATTAAGAGAAGTAAGGGAGGAAGGAAAGAAGAGAGGGAAACAGACAAAGAGAAAGAAGGAAAGTGCAGCAAAGTTACAATAAAATCACTGAATCCAGGTGGAGGATACATAATAGGTCATTACACCATTCTAACAACTTTTCAGCAGGTTTGGATTTTTTTTCAAAACAAAATGTAAAATGAAATTGTTTATAGTAAGTGTTGGCAAGTGTGTGGAGAAATGAAATTTTCATACTTTTCTAAGCAGGAATGCAAATTATTGGTACAGTTCTGTGAGAGTAATACAATGATGATGTAATATTATATTTCGATGATAATATTAGTATGGTAGGAGAAGGATGATAATATGATAGCAATGCAAGTAAAGAAGACAATGTCCATATCTCATACCTCAGTAATTCAAATTGGATGTGGGAAGAAAATAATAGAACTTTGTATTTTTCATACTTTAAGAAAAAATTTTGAATTTTATAACAGATATTATAAATAACTATAGAGATAGTAGGGATAAGGCATTTTTATTAATCAGCAAAGCAGGAGATGAATCCCCTTCAGAGACTCAAATATGCACAAAAAGATATTTAAGAATGTTAATTGCAGCATGATTTATAATAGCAACAAATTAGGAAACAACCTAATTCTTCATCAGTAAGAGAATAGATATGTAAGTTGCATTTTATTCGTATGATGGGATACTAAATACTAGTTGAATGGAAAAGAGTTGAAAATATCTAACTGGAGAGGGTTGGGAAATGTGGAATGAACATGAAGTTGCAGAATCGTTGGTCCATTCACATGCATCGTGTTGGTCTGGTCAGGTTTGTAGAACACGACGCCATAGCCTGGTGGCTTATAAACAACAGAAATTCATTGCTTATGCTTCTGGAGGCTGAGAATCCAAAATCAGGGTGCCAGTATGATTGGCTTCTGGTGAGGACCCTCTTCTAGGTTGCAGACTGCAGAAAGCCAGCCAGGAAGCAAAAGCCCCCTGGCCTCTAATCCCAACGAGGAGGACTCCATCTTTATGACCTAATTGCTTCCCACAGGCCCAACCTCCAAAATCATCATAGTGGGATTAGAATTCTTACATATGAATTTTGGGGAAGACACAAACATTTAGTGCACTGCATCAGTTTCAACAGAGACAGATGTGCATAGAGGAACTATAATATGAAAAGACAGAGAGGAGATGGCCATGAGCAGGCCAATGTGCTTGCTTTCCTCAGAATTCACCAAACCTGCAGACATCTTGATGTCAGGCTTTTATTCTCTGGAACAAACTGTGAGACAATTAATTTCCATTGTTCAAGTCCCCTAACTGTGGTACTTTCTCACAGAAGCCTTAACAAACTAATACAATATTTATGACTTACAAGACAATTCGGTTATTTTTTTTAAAAGGTGTGTTGTCAGCAGAGGGGAAAAAACAACAACAAAACTTTCTGCCCTTAAGTATAAAACAAGGAACTAAAAGACTAGAAGTAAAAGAGAAAAGCTGATCTACTATTTAATAAAATGTCCTTTCATGTTTTAACAGTAAAGTTAAATTTTAAAAATCTGATATCAGATTTTTAAAAGAGATATAGATATTTTTGTTTAATAAGCTTAGTGGGTCATTCTTATTGAGCAAGGGAAAACAATTCCCATGTCCTCAGAATTGTATTTTATGACTTCCTAATTAAGGATGAGAAAGATAATTCCCAAGTTTCCTTTAGAGAAGAGTGGTGCAATAAACATAATTAACTCTAACAGGCTTAGTAATAAATCACCAGGTCTCATGGGCATGATAAATACAACTAGGGAATTATTTTAATATAGACTTAGTGGAATAAACATAAATTCAACTTCAGAGCAACATGAATTTCAAATATAGTGCACATACATTGAATTTTATGGGAAGTCAAATTTTAATGGATTTCAATTTTCTTAGAAAAGATCTGTTTTGCATGCTAATTTTAAGGTCATTTGTCATTGGAAAGAGAGGGCTGTGATAATATATAACTTCAGTTGACCTAATGTCAGCAAGGATAATAATATCTTCCTATAAATTCTCCATGAGACCTTGCTACAGAGAAAATGAAGAAAAATAAAAAACAGAACATAAATATAGCCCAAGAGAGAACTTATTTAAGACCACGTGTAGAATTTTGTAATCATATGCGTAGGTCTTTCAGTTAGCAGTATGCTGGCTCCTTTGATATTGTGAGCATTCTGAGGCTTTTGTGCCTAGGATACACATTAGAGAGATGATCAACTGATGAATAGATGGTTTGAGGTGAATCCATCTTTATTGGATCTCCTAAACCCAGAGCTGGCCTATTGACAGTAAGAAGCACACTGAACAGTTATAATCCTTGACTATGATACTCAGTCTGATATGATAGACAGGTAGACCACTGGACTGGATCAATAAAAATTCTGATGTAAAGTACTTAGGTCTAAATATCTCCAAGTCAATATTTTGATAAAAGGCCACTTATTTCTCCTTTAGTTCATAGATTCTTTAAAACAGAAGAACCTTGAAAGTCATTTTCTCCAATCACCAACTTAAATACAGAAAACTCATATAGATGGCCACTCCATGGAGTGATAGAAATCTCATGCATTCTTTAGGTATTACATTCTACCATCTCACTGGTCTAGTTACTAGAAATGCTTCCCTGAGAGTGAGTACCAAACTGCCCTACAATTAAATCTACTTATGAGTCTCAAATTTGCCTTCCAGAGATAAAAGAAAGAAGTCTATTATAAATGACAGCTCTCCATTACCTAAAGAAAGAAATTGTATCTCCACTAAGTCTAATTACAAAATAAACATTTTTATATTTCAATGAATGCTGGCAATAGTCTTAATTTGTAATGATAGAAGAGATATAAGTAGGGGGGTTGGGAAATGGTTTAATTATAGAGCAACTTACTTAAGAGATTTTTAGAGCCTTATTGTATGCTTGTAATAATCTCTCTACAAAATGTGGCTGAGCTAATTTTCACATGTTGGGTCCAAGGAATATCCCTACAGGAAACCATGAAAGTACCCAAAGAGGAAGAGAAAACCATGTTGGGGTGAAAGGAATTGCTATGGTTTAGATATGGAATGTCCCCAAAGACCCATGTTTTAAAGACTTGGCCTGTGGCACTGTTGAGGGATGATAGAGGTGGGGCCTACTCAGAAATTCTAAAGTCATTTGAAACATACCCTTGAACTGGGTAGTGGGACCCTGGTCCCTCTCTTTCTTTTTGCTTCCTGGATATCATAAGGTGAGCGACTTCTTCCACCATGCACTCCCGCCATGATTCTCTACCTCACAATAGGCCCAAAAGCAATGGATTGTAACCTCTGAAACCTCTGAAACTGTGAGCCCAATAAACCTTTTCTCTTATTGAGTTCATTTATCTCAGCAACAGAAGCTGACTAAAACAGGAACCTGCAGAAGACATGTAGAAAGAGATGTCTTAGATGACTTTGGTTCATACTGTCTGGAATGTCTTTCTTGATGTTTTTGCTTCCCATCTTTTAACTATAGGCAAGACAGATCATACTAAACCATCAGTAAGACCAAAATGTAGTGATACTTCAATTCAATTATGTTAGCAGGATTTGTACATTACCCAGGAATTCTGTTCTTCCCAAACTTGGTTCAACTGAAGCCTCCTGGGGAGAATGTATGTATATCAGTTTCCATTAATTGGTAATTTCTCTAAAATATGATGGTCTCTATCTTCAGACTTTTTCCTTCCAAATCTTGAAAGACAAATGCCTTAAAGATAACTGGAATAATAGTTGAGACTGAATTTAGTAAATAGAAACCATCTTTGACTGTTACAATTTCCAGTAATAGCAACCCTATTTGCACACAATATCAATCTAACTTATATATTCAGATTATAGGTGAACATTTTTTTATTCATACTGTAAAATAAAGATATAAACATAAAACTTCTACAATGTCTATTTTTCATGGCATGGGTGTGTGTTATTTTTTATTGCTAGAGATCACATTTTAGGAGACATCAAAATAAGTCCATGTTTATTCTTAGACCTGCCCTTGTCTTTTCCACACTGGTTTAGTTTATCTTCTGGTAGTTTCTGCTCATTCCTGAAGTCTCACATGTGTACAGTTACAAAACATACATTAAAAACCTTTTTATTACCTCCTATTTGCAGTTGTCCTACTTTTACTTTTCAATCCTGGCCACTGTAAGCCAACACAATTGAGTTATGATTGATATCAGAAAAATATCTCCAGTATTACCAATTTATTTTGTAGTACAGATTGCCAAAGTTTCGATTATGTGGAACTAATGATGATACTGCTTGATGTGGTGGAGGTACTCCTGATGGATGATTATTACATAAACAAAAGTATTTATTCAAAAGGAAAAGTCAGAGAAAGAACCATAAAGGTTTCTCTGAAAGTCTTTTTTTTAAAATATTTATTTTTTAGTTGTAGGTGGACACAATAGCTTTATTTTATTTTTATGTGGTGCTGAGGATCGAACCCAGTGCCTCCCGCGTGCTAGGCGAGCACGCTACCACTGCGCCATAACCCCAGCCCTCCCTGAAAGTCTTTAACTTAAATTATGATATGTTAAAAAGTTTTAGTTTTGAAAACCAGTTCCTATTAAACTGTATCATTCCCTAAAACCTAGAGACCTAGATAAGGTACATCAGTGTGAGTTTGGGGAAGTATTTAAATCTCTCTCTTTCTTTCCATATTTATATGTATATATATATATTCATATATATATGTATATATATGTATATATATGGAATATATTTCCATATATATGTATATATATATTCATATACACATATATATGGAAATATATATATATAAAATAATGAAACCTCTATTTTGACAGAGATTTGGATTGTATAGGAGTGGCTGTTTGCCAAGATTCACTACTGAATGTTACAGTTAAAATATATATATATATATATTTAATATATAAATATTTTTTATTTATTGTAACTTGAAAAGACAAAATCATAAGCAAATATTGAACTCTGGTTAATGATGTGCCTGCTGATGTGTGTAAGTATAAAATGTGCTGATGCCTTCAACATGCTCCATGATGGGATTTCAGCAACCCAGGACATGTTCTCATAGCAATGAGAAAAGCACCAGAGGCCAAGATGCACTATGCAGACTTAATGTCTCTGTTTGTGACATGGCCATTAAGAATCCACTGGCCAGCACACTACCAAAAGCAATATACATATTCAATGCAATCCCCATCAAATGCCAACTATATTCTCTACAGAACTAGAAAAACAGGCCTAATTTGTTTGGATGAATATTAGACCTAGAATATCCAAAGCAATTCTGAACAAGAAAAGCAATACAGGAGGCATCACAATACCTGATCTCAAATTATACTACAGAGCTATAATAGCAAAAGCAGGATGGATTGGCATTAAACAGACATGAAGACCAATGGAATAAAATAGAAGACACAGGGACAAATAAATATACTTATAGCCATCTGATACTTGATGAAGGTGCCAAAATATATGTCAAAGAAAAGAGCTTTTTAAATAAACAGTGCTGGGAAAACAGTATACACATATGGAGAAGAATGAAATTAGATCCCTTCTTTCACCCCGCATAAGAGTCAAACAAGAATGAATCAAAGGCTTAAAAATTATACCAGAAAACTTACAACCACTAGAAGAAAACATGGGTTCAACTCTCCATTATGTAGGTGCAGGCACTAACTCCCAAGACCCCTAAAGCTCAATAAATAAAACCAAGAATGAATAAGTGGGATGCCATCAAATTAAAAAATATTCTACACAGCAAATTAAGTGATTGAGAGAGTAAATAGAGAGCTTATAGAGTGGGAAAACAATCTTTGTCATCTATTTCTCTGACAGGGGATTAATATTCAGAATATACAAAGAACTCAAAAAACTCAATGCAAAACAAAACAAAACAAATAACCCAATTAACAAATGGGCAAAAGAACTAAACAGAAATTTCTCAAAATAAGAAATACAAATAGCCAACAAATATGTAAAAAAATGTTCAACATCTCTAGCAATCAGGGAAATGCAGATCAAACTACACTAAGATTTCATCTCATTCCAGTCAGAATGAAAATTATCAAGAACACAAATAATAATAAATGCTGGTAAGGATGTGGGGGGAAATGTACACTCATACATTGCTGGTGGGACTTCAAAAAAGTACAATCTCTATGGAAAGCAGTGTGGAGATTCCTCAAAGCACTAGGAATGGAACCACCATATGATCCAGCTATCCTACTCCTTGGTATTTATCCAAAAGAACTAAAATTAGCATACTATAGCAATATAGCCACTTCAATGTTTATAGTAGCACAATTCGTAATAGTCAAGTTATAGGATCAACCCACATGCCCCTTAATAGACGAATGGATCAAGAAAATGTGGTTTATATACAATGGAGTTTTACTCAGCCATAAAAAGAAATGCAATAATGGCATTTGCTGGTAAATAAATAAAAATGGAGAAAAAAATGTTAAGGGAAATAAAATGAACTCAGAAAATCAAGGATTTAATGTTTTTTCTCATATGTGGAAGCTAGAGCAAAATAAGGGAAAGAAAACAGTGTGTGTTGGGGGGAGTATCAGATATCATAAAGAAGTAGAGAAGATCAGTGAAGTAGAAGAACAAGAGGGAGGAAGGGAGGGAGAAAGGGAAAGGGGAGAGAAATGGACTTTAACAAAATGTTGTTATGTACATGTATAAATGTACCAAAGGGAATTTTGTCTTTATGAATATGTAGAAAATACCAATAAAAAGTAAATAAATAAAGGAGTAAAAGGAATATTAGTAAAGGAGGAAGAATAGGGGGAGGGAGGAGGAAAAGAAAAGGGAGGAAGGGATTGAAATCAAATTCCTTTCATGTATGATTTTGTCAAAATGAACCAAAATAATATGTATAATTATAATGCTCTAATTTAAAAAAAATGAGTCCACTAGCCGGGAAGTATAGCGCCCAAAACCAAGTCAATGGGTCAGAAATGAAGACTCCCCTTAGCCTGCTGGAAGACACTGCAAAGTCACTTTGCAAATTGAAGAGGCCTGTGTGACTATTAGAATGCTGTATAATTTCCCTGAGTTTCTACTTCTTCATCAATGAAAAAAGAATTTCAAATAACCTTGGGAAATTGTTATAAAAATCAAATAAGATGTGTATATAAAAGGTTTCCAAGTTTTATAAGGTTCTACACATTTCCTAGTTTTAAAAATTCATTCCCCATCCCTTTACATCAACCTCCTTGAGTTCATATCAAGGTCTTCTCCATCAGCCTAACTAGTACACAAACCAAAACCTAAATTAGGATATATTTTTGTAACAAATAGCAATGACAAAGAGCCAAGTTTCAGTCAATCCCAGACAGCTAGCTGATGAGATCAGGCTCAAATAAGGCAAATGCTTCATTGTACCCAAGCAAGTAATTTCTTTACTTTGCTTCCATGGTCAGCCTATAAAAGATTCCTGTTCATACTACTGGACAGAACACTCTGACCCTCTTCTGAATCTGAGTGCTGCCTTATTAATGAATTGTTCTTTCCTCAAATAAACTCTGCTAAATTTAATTTGTCTAAAATTTTCCTTTTAGCATATGTAAGGTATTATTACAAAAAAATATTCATTACTATTTAAATGGTTGTTTTCAGGAAACAGAAGCACAGAAATCAATTGTTTAGTCGACAAGAAAAACAACAGCAAAACTTGAGATACCTTTCAAGAAGAATAATACTGATACGGATTTCCATATAGTTTACTATAATTCTTAACTTTAAAAATAATATTTCCCCTAGTATTGAATAAATAAATGAAGACTAATAAAAGAGGGAAATGTTAGCATTTTACATATTAAGAAAAATATCAAACTATTATTATCTTCTCCTTGCAAAGTGGCATTTACCAACTTCAGTACAGGCTTTGTCTTTTGTTTTTCAAAAGGAAGAATGGTTTCACTGATCCAGCCTCAATTGTCCCATATCCCTTTCCATCAACCCACAGGCAGGCAGGGTCCAAGGAGGGTACCCTTGATAGGACCTGCATATCTGGGGCAGGATGGTTGACATGGATTATAAAGGGACCTGTGCTGATTTTCCTTTGTGGTATTTAGGTTACATTAAGTTTTCTACCTGATCTGGTGTTTCAGGTATTTTCAGTTAGGTAGTGAGTAAACTGTTCATTGGGAAACTGAATTGGTCCATATGGAGACATGGAGATAGAATAAAGCAGATTGAATAAAGCCTTCCAGAAGTTAGAACTTGTGTTTACCCTTAAATTTTACTTCTCTTTTTTCTCATATCATCTGAGCTGCACGGCTCACTATCTTGACTTACTCAGGTGATCGAAGCCACCTAAACAACTTAGAAGTCTACTAGTGTTAGAGAATGATAGACCAC
The DNA here is from genome assembly GCA_004024805.1 of Geosciurus inauris. Lineage (NCBI taxonomy): Eukaryota > Metazoa > Chordata > Mammalia > Rodentia > Sciuridae > Geosciurus > Geosciurus inauris. The sequence continues at coordinate 13,607 of PVHX01019467.1, forward strand.
AGCTTGGACATAATGCTAGCACAGTGCAAGGCAGGGGGAGAGTCTGCTGAGGGGAGAGTATAAAGTTTAAGTAGGAGAAAAGAGCAAAGGTGAATTCTTCTGGGTAAGAGAGAAAGCTAGATTAGAGACAGGAGACAGAAGGCTAGCATGGGTCCACATCAGAGATGATAGTGTGTGGATGAGGGTGATGGCAGTGGAGATAAAAATACATGGATGGCTTTGAAAGATGTTTAAGGCATAGAATAACAAAACTTGGGTGATAAGTTAGTGAGGCAGGAGGAAGAATTGAGGATGACTGGTTTCTAGTATCAGTAACTAGGTGAATGGTGACCATGAAAGTCACCTCTTGCTGGGTCTTTTCTCCATATCTTTACCATTTTTATAGCTATTATCTTTCTGCCTTTACTGATTCTTTTTTTGGGGTGTGTGTAGAGACTTAATTGTCATGCCAGATTATAGGGTTCTTGAAGACATGAACAACATCTTCAGGTTTTCTTTTGCTTAGGTTGCATGACAAAAGACTCATTTGGTCATTTGCTGATTGATCAAATGAACAGCAACTCCAAGGTACTGAGCCTCAAAACTAGAAAGGACAAAGTTTCAGAGAGGCCAAAGCCCAAGCTATAGGTGTTCTTAAAAATCTGAGAATCAAGGGGCTTGAGTCAAGGACTGTATTTTGAGAATTGTCACATTGGCCCAGTTCAGTTCTACCAAAACTTTTTCCCAAGCCAACTCACTTTGTGGACTTTGGAAATGTGGGTTGGATGCTGTATTTTGTCAAATGCTTTTTCTTCATCTATTGAGATAATCATGTGATTCTTGTCTTTAAGTCTATTGATGTGGTAAATTATGTTTATTGATTTCTGTATGTTAAAACAACCTTGTATCCCTGGCATGAAACCCACTTGATCATGGGGCAGTATATTTTTAATATATTTTTGTTTGCAATTTGCCAGTATTTTATTAAGAATTTTTGCATGTATGTTCATCAAGGATTTTGGTCTGAAGTTTTCTTTCTTTGATGTGTCTTTGTCTGGTTTTGGTATCAAGGTGATACTAGCTTTATAGAATGAGTTTGGAAGGGTTCCCTCCTTTTCTATTTCATGGAATAATTTCAGGAGGATTGGCATTAGTTCTTTGAAGTTCTGGTAGAACTCAGCTGAGAAACTATCTGGTCACAGGCTTCTCTTTTTTGTTAAGATTTTGATGACATCTTCAGTTTCATTGCTTGAAACTTATATGTTTAAATTTTGTGTGTTCTCTTGACTCAATTTGGATAGGTCATATGTATCTAGAAATTTGTTGATGTCTTCAAGATTTTCTACTATCACCAGCCATGGTGGCACACGCCTGTAATCCCAGCAGCTCAGGAGGTGGGAACAGGAGGATCACGAGTTTAAAGCCAGCCTCAGAAATTTAGTGAGACCCTAAGCAACTCAGTGAGACCCTATCTCTAAATAAAATACAAAATGGGGCTTGAGATGGGGCTCAGTGGTCAAGTGCTGCTGAGTTTAATCCCTGGTACCAGCCCTCCTCCCCCCCCAAAATAAAGATTTTCTACTTTATTGGAGTATAGATTTTCAAAATAGCTTCTGATTATCATCTGTATTTCAGTAGTGTCCATGGTGACATTTCCTTTTTAATCATGAATTTTACTAATTTGAGTTTATTCTTTCTCTTCATTAGCTTGCCTAAGGGCTTATCAATTGTATTCATTTTGTCAAAGAACCAACCTTTTGTTTTACTGATTTTTTGAAATTTTGTTCCAATTTCATTGATTTTGGCTCTGATTTTAATTATTTCCTGTTTTCTACTGCTTTTAATGTTGATTTGTTCTTCATTTTCTAGGGCTTTGAGATGCAATGCTATTTATTTGCTGACTTTCTATTCTTTTAATGAATGAGCTCAAGGTAACAAACTTTTCTCTTAGAATCACCTTCATAGTATCCCAGAGATTTTGATATATTGTGTCACTATTTTCATTTACCTCTAAGTATTTTTTTTATTTCAGCTCTAATTCCCTCAGCTGTCCATTGGTCATCCCATAGCATATTATTTAGTCTCTAGGTGTTAGAGTAGCTTCTATTTTATATTTTATAAATGATCTTCAATTTCACTCCATCATAATCTGATAGAAAGCAAGGTATTATTTCTATTTTTTTATTTTGGAATTTGCTAATATTTGCTTTGTGGAATAAAATAAAATCTATTTTAGAAGATGATCTTTGTGCTGCTGAGAAGAGAATATATTCAGTTATTGATGGATGAAATATCCTACATGTCTGTAAGTCTAAATTATTAATTGTATTTTTAGTTCTATAGCTTCTTTCTTCAGGTTTTATTTGGACTATATATTCAGTGATGAGAGAGGCATGTTAAAGTCACTCAGTATTATTGTGTTGTGGTCTATTGATTCTTGAAGCTGAGAGGGGTTTATTTGATGTACATAGATGCTCCATTGTTTGGGGCATAAATATTTGTAATTGTTATATCTTGTTGATGTGTAATTCCCTTAGGCAGTGTAAAATGTCCTTCTTTGTCCCTTCTGATTAACTTTGGCTTGAAGTCCACTTTATCTGAGAAGAGGATAGAAACCTTTGCTTGTTTATGAGATCCATGTGAATGATATGTTTTGTCCTGATCCTTTTACCTTTAGTCTGTGGATGTCTTTGCCTGTGAGGTAAAGTCTCTTGAAGACAGCATTTTGTTGGTCTTGTTTTTGAACCTAACCGCCAGTCTATGTCTTTTGATTGATGAGTTTAGGACATTTGCATCCAATGTTGTTGGTGAGAAATGATTTTTATCCCCTGTCATTTTGATTTATTTCTCATTTTTCATTTGAATTAGTTTCTCCTTTTATAGACTTTTTCTAATGTAGTTTCTCCCTTTCTGGTTTTCAATTTTACTTTTCACTTCTTCATGAAATATTTTATTGAATATATTTTGTAGGTTAGGCCTTCTAGTTGTGAATTCCTTTAACTTTTGTTTATCATGGAAAGTTTATATTTCATTGTCAATTCTGAAGTTTAATTTTGCTGGGCATAGTATTCTTAGTTGGCATTCATTTACTTTCAGAGCTTGCTATATATTAGTACAAGACTTCCTAGTTTTTAGGGTTTCTAGAGAAATCAGCTGGGATCCAGATTGGTTGCCCTTTAGATGTGACCTGTCATTCTTCTCTGACAGCCTTTAAAATTCTATCCTTTTTCTGTATGTCAGGCATTTTCATGATAACGTGCCTTGATGTGGGTCTGTTGTAATTTTATGTATTTGGGGTTCTGTAAACCCCCTGTATTTGATTTTACATTTTATTTTTAAGGTTGGGGAAATTTCCTTATATTACTTTATTGAAAAGAATATGCATTCCTTTGATTCGTATTTCTGAGCCTTCATCTATCCCAATAAGTCTTCAATATTTTCAGGTTATTCCATATTTCCTGGAAGTTCTGTTAATGGTCTCTTAACATCTTTCTCCATGGTCAACTTTATTTTCCAGATTATTTATTTTGTCTTCATTGCCTGAAACTCTACTTCCGGAAGATCTACTCTGCTGGTGATGCTTTCCATTGAATTTTCAATTTTGTTTACTGATTCCTTCATTTTGATGATTTCTGATTGATTTGTTCCAAAATTTCTATCTCTTTATTGAAGTGATTTTTCACTTTCTGTATTTTTTCTATAGTTTCACTCCTTGCATCATCCTTTATCTCACAGATCAGTTTATCTATGAACTTTCTCTTTTTTTTGTTCACTTGATGTATTTTTTGTGACATATTAATTCAATTTAACCCTAAAAAGCAATAAAAATGAAGTACAGTTATGGCAGATGTTAGAGATGACTCTCATGAGTCACATTTTGTGAAGGAAGCCATATGCAAAATAACACATAGTGGATAATCCCATTTTTAATATTCAAAAGAAGTAAAAAATAATTTATGAAGTTGCAAACAAGGACAGTGGTCAGCACTGGGAGAGAGGCATAGAGGTCAAAGGCATCTGAGAGGACATTCTGAGCTGGTGCTGGAAAGTCCCTTTTCTTGGCTTGAGTGGGATCACAAATAGGTTTTCTTTGTGATAATTCCTTGGGCTGGAGCTTTATAACTCATGCCTTTATTCTTGATGAATTATGTGTTATTAAATCAGTTTTAAAAATAATATAGTAGTTTCTGCCCATTAGTTTTTTGTGTGTGTATGAAAGTAAGGCATGCATTATTTATCTATTGACATATAACTGGCTACTTCAAAATTTAGCACCCCAAGAAGCAACACATTGTCTATGAACTTTCTATGCTCCTTTTCTGACAATTCTTCCACTATGTGTTGATTGGTTCTTTGATTAAAGTATTTTTATTTGTTTGGGGTGGTTTGTTCCTTTATCATGGAAATATAAACTTTCTATAATAAACAAAAGTTAAAGGAATTCACAACTAGAAGGCCTACACTACAAATGTAAGTATGCATGTTGTGTGTTTATCCACCTAGCAGCATGGATCTGAGGCAGTGGAGTTTCTACCCTGTGGACTTATCATAGCCTGAAGATTTCCAGTACTTCACCATTTAGGGGAAGACAAATAATAACACCAATTAATGCAAACACTATACAGCATTAAACCAAATAGTTCCTGCTATGACATCTACAATGTTAATTGTCACAATAAACAGAAGTTATGTGATTAGTTATTGCCCACAATAAAAGCAGTAAGTTTGCAAAAGGGTTTACAATTTCAAATAGTGAACAGGGAGAGAACGGAAGAGGTGTAGGAGAGAAAATACAAGTAAAAAATGAAAGGATGAGTGAAAGAGAGAACAATAGAGTTTGTCTGTTAGCAGAAGAAAAGAGAAAAAGAATCAAGGTAAACATTTAAGTGAGAGAAAAAACATACATATATATAATGAAATAATATAAAACAAAACTGAAATATACTAATCAAACTTTCTAGCCCTTAAAAATTGAGCCACAAAAATAACTGCCTTCAACAAATATTAGAAATAAAAGAGACAAATACGTGTATATATGTGTGTGTGTGTGTGTGTTCATGAACCATTCAGCTCACAATTAAACAGAGAAAAAATAATATTCTTAATGACAAGTTAAAGAATTGTTTCCATTTGCATTCAAAAAATTTTTGGCTTCCCTTCTCAGCAGTGAGATGTGGGGTGGGATGGAGTGTGATGTCTACTCAACCTTGAGGGTGAGGTTGCTGGAATGTGAGAGGAAATCCTCTAGACAGAGCTCCTGGAGGCAGATTTTAGGGTTTGATAGGCTCTAGGTTCTTTGTTGAATGGTAATTGAACTGAAGATTATAAATCAGTGCACCTATAGGGCACAGCAGTTGCAGGTCTACACTGGGAGAATGGTCACCAGGAATCTCCCCTGGGTTCCACTCATGCAGTGGAGGAGCCAATCCTTTGTCCCCTCTGTCATCCACAGACTCCACATTCCCTAGTTTCTCAGGTTCAGTCTCCAAACTTCGTCACTCCCACCCTGCCCTTTTGAATTCCCGAGCTGGGTGCATTCTCCCAGCTGATCCTGCAAGCCATTGGATTCAAGGGGGAGGTGGGTTTCCACCACCCATATTCCTCTGTGTAAATCCCTCTCTGTGTCTTATTTTCTTGTGGTCACTCAGGCACATTCTATGTCATGTGGTGCAGGTTTACCAGGCCTGTATTTTAGGCCCAGCTCTGATTTGCCAGGAATTGAATCCCACAGTTGCCAGCACCTATGGCATGGCTGAAAAATGGTTCCTTACTCTGTCTTCTGCAGGCAGCCAGGAGAGATGTGGATTCTTTCCTGCACAAGGATATTGTGCAGTGTATCTTTCAGGTTAATCCAGCAGTGTCTTTGATCTCTGATCTCTCTGTGCCCAGATATGTCACAGGCCTTCCAAAATGCAGGTTCTTTTAATTCTCTTATCCTTCCACTTTGGTCATGGGGGAGGGGCACTGATGGTGGCAGTAGTACCAGATGGGTGATTTCTTTCCTATTTTATTATATGCAACCTCCTGAATCCCCAATCTGCCTTGACTGTCCAATATTAATTCCCTGTAAAGTGCCTCCTCCTTTGTTTCACCCACTTTACTGAGAAGCTGCCTATCTGCTTTCTTGGTTTCACCCCACAGAGCAACCAAGAGAGTGATCTCATCTATTCCGCCATCTTGACTCCAAGTTTCTGTGGGTTGGAAGTAAAAATGTGGACCAGTTAGCAAGTGAAAAACTGAAGAGGTAAAGGAAGTTTCAGACGAGTCTAGTGATATCTCTGATAATGGCCAAAGGCTTCAAAAGGGAGGTGGTATGTTCTAGATCTTTGTTCAGTGAACTTTTCTGTAAGGGACCAGATGCTGATTATTTGTGGACTATATGTTGTTGTTCATAGTTATTAATGCCTGCAACAGTAATGTAAAATTAGCCATAGACAAAATGTAAACCAATAGATATCACTATCTTTCAACAAATGTTATTATTCAACACAGATTTACAAATCACAGTGACCTAGATTTGGCCCATGGATCATAGTTGGCTGATCCACTTTCTAAACCATAATTTCTAGATTTAAGTGCTCCCTGGAATGAGGGATTGGTTTTGAACTACAAACTACGTCACAGAAGCACAGGGGTAGACTCAAACTCCGCTGCCCCATTCATACCTCTATACCTAGGAGAATGCAAGCATCTAGTAAATGCTAAGTAAATGGTAGTTACTGGGTCACTGACGAATGCAATATTGAACAGTCACTGAATCTGCCAAGATCTCTCCACTGAGTTCTTGGAAAATCAAATAACTCACAGGGAATCAAATAGTGAAAACCAGAGTACCCTTTGGATGGCCTTTTATTCCTTTTCATGTTCTCATTTTCTTTGTGCATCAGAAACTGTGTTACATGTGTTTTTATAGGTTCCCAGGACTCTCTAATAAATTTGCATGAAAGATACTTTTATTCTCACCTAAGGGATGAAGATACTGACTATGGGTTAAGAGTGTCCCTCCAAAAATGATATTTTAAGTTCATAAACCCTCATACATCAGAATGTGATCTTATTTGGAAATAGGTTCATTGAAGATGTAATTAAGTTAAGATGAGGTCCTACTGGAGTAGAGTGTACTCCATTCCAATATGACTGATGTTCGTATAGAAGATTAGCATCTGAAGACACCCAGACATAGGAAGAATGGCATGTCCAGTGAGGATTAGAGTGAGTTTTTCTGACATTTAATTTTGGACTTCTGGCTCCAGAGCTGTGAAACTATAATTTTTTGTTATTTTAGCCACCAGATGTTTGATACCTTGTTACAGCAGCCCTAGAAAACTAACACATTGAGACTCAAGGAATTTATCACTTATTCAAAATTACTCAACTAATTTGAGATAGATCTAGTACTCAAATCCAGGACTGCCTTTGTCCTGGATTTGTGCTTTTCTTGAGAGTACTTGGGTGAGTCAATCTTTGATTCTGCTTCACTGTGATGAAATGATGTAAAACCAAACATTGACTCATCTAAGAAAAGTGATTCCACCTCTTCTGTTCTCACATTGCAATATTTGTGACAACATTGCCCGCTTTCTTTTGCAGAACCATTTACCAATACTGTCTTTTTAAAAATATGTTTTTAATTGTTTTTTTTTTTTAGTTTTTTTTAATGTGGTGCTGGGGATCGAACCCAGTGCTTCTCATGTGCAAGCCAAGTGCTCTACCACTGGGCCACAACCTCAGCCCCTACCAATATTCTCCCTAAGGATGTTTCTAATCTTTTCTAATACTGTCTTGAATAGTCACAAGCTGTAAGTTCTGCTTTTCAGACCCTCATGAAGAAACCTCACCCTATTCTTTTTTCCCTCTTATTTTTTTAAAAAGAAAATGTTTATCTATATATAGAACACTCCTCTTAAAAAATCTTACAATGCACACCTTAATGAAGATCTCTTAATTATAATCAATAAATGTTTTCAGGTGATGTTGCTTGGAATTTTGGAGAAAGAACATGAGAAAAAAGTTGTGTTTTGCCCCTTTTAAAATTTCTTATTTCCAGTTCTCATTCAAATTCAATGGGGCAAACAATATTAACCTCATTTTTTCAAAGAAGAAATTCAGGCTTAGAGAAGATTGAATGATTTGACTGAGGTCCAAGCTTGTGGATAGACCTCAAACATTCCCCACCCCATGCCTGTCTGTCTCCAAAGACTATGATTTTTTTCAGGAAAACCTTGCTCCAATCTCACTGTATGTTGGTACCTTTTGTCTAACTCCCTCTGTCTCCCTTCTCCCCTACCCTTGCTAGTCTGTGATCACTGTTCTACTCTTTTCTTCTATGACATTGACTTTTTCAGCTTCCCCCAAAAAGTGAGAACATGCTGTATTTGCCTTTCTATTCCTGAGTTATCTCTCTTTGACATAATGTCTGGCATGTTCATCCATGTCATAACAGGATTTCATTATTTTTATGGCTGAATAATATTTCACTCTATATGTAACTACATTTTCTTCATCAATTCATCCACTGATAGTTGAATTCATATCTTGGCTACTCATGCATAGTGCTGCAATAAACATGGGAATTCAGGTATATCTTTGATAAAATGATTTCATTTCCTTTATATATACACCAAGTTGTAGCTTTTCTGGATCATCTGGTACTTCTAGTTTTAGTTTTTGAGAAACTCGAATATGTTTTCCAAAGAGGCTGTACTAATTTACATTTTCACCAACAGAACATGAGAATTCCCTTTTCTTTACTTCATCACTGACATTTGTTATTTTTTTGTCTTTTTACAGCCATTCTAGCTGGGGTGAGATGATATCTGAGTGTGGTTTTGATTCTTAAGATGAATATTGAAGTGGAAAAAAATTAAAAATTTGCTGTCAGATTCACAAAGCAGACAGGGTATTCCAAGCAGGCAGTTTCAACATCATATACAGAGATACAGAAGTATGAAAGACTAGTAGAGGTTGATAGGGCTGCCATCAGTTCAGTGTTGCTGCAGGATAAAGTAGCATTGTGGGTAAGGATGCAAAGACAGACAGGAGGGGAGGCTGGGCAGAAAGACAGGGGTCAAATTAAATGAAGGGTCTTGCATGTCATTCAGATGGTTTCAGAATTTTTCCTGTTCATGTGGACCCATTTGGGGATTCTAAACATAAGAGTATCAGAATTGGCTCCAAATTATAGAGAACTTATTAGTTTATGATAGTGAAGGAAGCATGACACCAGAGACAAAAGGCTAATGAAGAAGCTGTGAAAATATTCCAGGTCGGAGTTAATGATGGAGGGCAAAGGAAATGATTTGGAGAGTAGGAGGAATGGAATTTTCTAAAGTGGAATCAAGAGAATTTGTGACTAATCAAATAAATGGCAGAGAAGATGACCCTAGGATGATGAGGCTTCTGGTTTGTTTGGATAAGTGAAAAACTATCATGACAGATTGTATAAGTGCAGTAGATTTGTTAGAAAACATTCACTCATTTACTCATTAATTATTATTCAGATATTTTTAACATTTATTTTTATTAATACATATTAATTGTTCATGTTAATAGGATCCACTGTGGTATTAGTAAATATGCATCAGCATGCATGATCATATCCTGCCACCCCTCTTCTACCCTCACTCTCCCTTTTCCCCAGCATTTTTCCCAGGCCTTAGTAATCACTATTATACTTTCAGATTAACTTTTTAAAAATTTTTCACATATGAGAAAGAATGCCTGATTCTTGTCTTTTGTGTCTGACTTATTTCACTTAACATGATGTCTTCTAGTTTTACCCACTTTGCTATAAATGACAGAATTTTATTCTTCTTTATGACCAAATATTATGTATAGTGTTTATATATATAAAATTACATATGTAATTTTGAATATATATGAAATAATATATAATTATATCTCTCACATGTATTATATATATATATATATATATATATATATATATATACACATACATGTTTTTCCCTTTATCCGTTCATTTCTTGATAGGACTTTACATAGATTCCACATCTTAGCTATTGTGAATAGTGCTGCAAAAAAATGGGCACACAGTTTTCAGTTTTGCATGATGATTTTATTTGCTTTTTTGATACATACCCAGAAGTGGTATAATTGAATCATATGGTAGTTCTATTTTAGTTCTATTTTCGAGGAACCTCTATACTGTTCTCCATAATGACTGTAACAATTTACATTCTACCAAAAGTGTTTAAGAGTTGCTTTCTCCACACTCTCACTAACATTTGCTTTTTGTTTCATTTTGTTTTGGATAATAGTCATTCTGATGTGGGTGAGATAGTATCTCATCATAGTTTTGATTTGTATTTCCCTCCATGTGAAGGATATTAAGTATTTTTGCATATATTTATTGGCCATTTGTATTTCTTCTTTTGAAAAGTGTCTATTCAGATCACTAATTTCTAATTGGATTACTTAGGTTTTTTGTTAAGGTTTTAAAAATTCTTTATATATTCTGGATATTAGCCCTCTGGTTAAATAAGTAGTTAACAAATTTTTATTTTCCATTCTGTGTGTCAACTTTTCATTTTGTTGGTTGTTTTGTTCCTTTGCTGTGCAGAAGCTTTTTAGTTTGGTGTAATCTCACTTGCCAATTTTTGCTTTTGTTTTCTGTGTTTTGGGGGTCCACTCAGAAAATCATTGCCTGTACCTATGTCTTGAAGGGTTTCCCCTATATTTTCCTCTAGTAGTTTCAGAGTTCCAGGTCTTACATTAGAGTGTTTGTCTTATTCTGTGTTAATTTTGCTTTTGCACAGGGTGAAAGAAAGGGGTCAAGTTTCAGTCTTTTGCATGTGGATGTCCAGTTTCCTCAGCAGCATTTGTAGAAGAGGCATACCTTTCCCTAATGTGTGTTTTGGTCCCTGAGTCAAGAATCAGTTGACTGTAGATGACTAGAGTTGTTTTTGAGATCTCTGTTCTGTTCCATGGGTCTTTGTGTCTGCTTTTATACCAATATATTGATTTTTAACTTCAGGGTTCCAGAAATTTCAGAACTCTTGAATCAGTCTTACAACATTGCCTTTATGAAGTTTCTGAAGTATTTAAACAGAAGGAACTAGGTTTGATGTTTCATCTTTGTAAACCCCATCCTTTCCGCTAACTTCCCCTACTTCTTCTTGAGAACTGTTTGCCTTCCTGACTTTGCTATTGGTGGTCAAATTATATAAATTAGGTCATTTGGGGCCCTTTGGGAATTTTCAAATAGAAATTAATAAAAGAGGCTGTCTTTTTCTCTTCATTGAAAACTGAAAGTCGCTGATGCCTTTGACTCCAACCTTGCGGAAGATGCTTGTCTAAGAGAAACAGGGTGAGGAAGTCAGAGGCAAAAGAGTCTGGGAAAGCAAGTTAACCCAGTTCTAGTCAACTCCAGGAGTAGCTACCTCCCTGCTCTTTCCATAGTTTTATTATTTAAGTCAATATGTTCCCCTCCTACCCGACCCCACTAAGGTATTTTCTCCCTCAGTTGTCTCCTAGTGCCTGATAATACTGATTAGAACTATCTCTAACTTGAACTTCTAGATCTTGACTGCTTGGTGGTGGCATGTCCTTAGAGAACAAGCCAGTCTTACTTGAGTGTTTGAGGAAGACAGGACAGGGCAATCTAAATCAATGTACACCTTAGGGAAAGAGAGAGAATGAAGAGGGAGAGAGAACAAAATGGCCAGCTATCTGTGAGGAGGCAGATCTGGAGCTGTCAAGAAACAGTAAGTAGAAGAAAAGAAATGTGAGAAGTGGAAGAAACAACCATTAGGCAATATGGTCCCTTCCATCACTTGGCACCCCATGGAAGCAGCCATTCCTTTTCCCTTAGAAAATGGAGAAGGGTGAACATAATAGAAAATAGAGAATGGGACAAAAATTCCCTTCCTCCTAGTCACATGTGGTTGATAAGCTCTACTGAGAAAATGAACTTTTAATTTTATCTAATTAATGTTAAATTTAAAATAACAGTAGTGTTAAATATTTCTCCATTAAACACAGCTTCATTGTCTTAGCAGGATTGTATTTCACTTCAACCATTTCATCATCTCAGATATTATCGTATTGCATTTGCATCATTTTTAGCAATACACATCAACGTATCACTGAGTGAGTTGCTGTCAACTTGTTAATTTGGTTAAATGGTTGCTTTTTAAAAACACTGTGATACATTTATTTGAATATATTATGCAGAAAGCATTAGTTTATGTGGTATCCATGTAAACCATAATTGGTAGTTAAATTGAAATATATATCATTATAATGCAATTAGATAGATTTTTAAATTTAAAACAAGGCACGACATTGATGCAGAAGCTAGTACTATGACCCAAACAGTAAAGAAAACAAGACCAGAAGAAGACATGTTGCCAATTTTACAATGAATTGCAATTTACTGAACAAAACAAAAATATTATCTGTTATGTAAAAACAATTTAAGAAAATAACATGGATATTGTCAGCAAATACACAGTACATTTGGCCAATAGTCAAGAAAAAAAAGCAACTAAATTAACTGTCTGAAATCAGAATTACATGATCCTCTCCCAATTTTTTAAAAATTATTTTTAACAGGATCTTGTAATGTTAGGCAATTATAAAATAATGTGGGTTCTTCACGTGTATACACACTCTGTCTTTTAGATGGAGAGATGGTATAAAAAGTTATTTATTATGGAAATGTTAGAAAAATCTGAGGAAAAGACACACACAAAAATTTTACAAAAAGCAAAAAAACTTTACTTAATCCACCAAACACTTTTCCCACAGAATATAGAACCCAACTGCATCAAAGATCAATTGATTCAAAATTTGAAAAATTGCTAAATAAAAACAATTACTTGCCTTTTTTTCCCTCTGTATTCAGTGTATTTTAAACATTTGTGCTTGGTTTTCAGAAGCAGACTGTCTAAAAAGTGTTGTGAATACAGTTAAAATTTTCAGCATCTATGTTCAAATGCACATGAATCATTGCTGGTTTATGGAACTGTTGAAAGAAATAGGAAACAATAAACTTGGTGATCTTATATTCCTTGCCAGTGCATGTTGGCTGAGTAATAGAAGAGTTCTACAAAGATCTATGATAATATTAATACCAATATTTTTTAAACAAAAGGAATGCTTGCCAAATACTCATCAAAGAATAAATAACAGTGCATCATTTACAATATCTCCTTGATATTATACTTTTCACATGAACAATTAAATCTGAAGCTCTAAGGGAAGGAAAAACTTGCATAAGACCCAGCTGGTCAGGTATTTCTGCAGAAATTGAACCTTTTCATGATAAAAATCAATAACAACGAATTTCACACTTTCCTTAATACAAATTGAATGTGTAAGATTTTGTGTGATTGGCAGTGCTATATAAATCAGCTGTACTGCAAATTAGCTGCAAATACTACAAGAAAAAATTTGAAAACAGTTTGTTAATATTTATAAATTTTGAAATGCTACTTATATAATTCCCTTTGAATTGGGTGCTAATATGCAAGTTAGTAAGTTCACTAAAGTTGACAAAGAGTTTTAAACATGAAATACATCTACTTCAAAGTCAAAGAAATTCTTCTAAAAGGATGAATCAGTTTTGTTAAAATGCATGCAAATTTGAAAGGGATGTGATATTTTGATGCTTGTTTCAGTTACTGGAAAACTTTTAAGTATGTCTGGGACAATTTCAGTATAAAAATATGTTTTCTCAACTGTAAATTTTGTGAAATCTAACTACGAACCAAGTATTTCTAATGAAAACTGATTATCTGCATTGTGATTTATTACAAGTATATAATACACACCAGATTTCAAAGACAGTATGCCAAAAAGCGTGAAAAATGTTGCAGTAATCTTTATATTGATCATGTAGTAATATTTGGAATATACTAGCTAAATAAAATAGTGTTAAAATCAATTTACACCTGTTTATTTTTACTTTTAAAAATGTGACTACTAGAAAATTTGAAATTATATATGTGGATTGCATTCAATTTCAGTTCACCACACTGGTTTGGAATCTAAGGCACATGAAGAGTCTTACTCATGGACACCCAGCTACTTGAGACTGCATCTTGCTTTCCCCTCAGTAATTACTTAGCATGATAGATTTGATTTAGTAGGTAGTCAATAAATGTTTGCTAAATTAATTTTATTTGGAATGAGACATTAGTTTCTGTCATCTTTCAGGTTGTAGAATATTACTACCAATTCAAAATTTGTTCAACCATGTGGATATAATATACTTCACATTTCTCTATCATCCCTTAGGTGCCAATTTTTCGAGCATCTTTATTTCCTTCTGAGTTTGCCACAGTGCTGAATACTTGAGGGCACTGAATAATTGAGTTCTTTCTATACTGATTACTTCTGTCAGCACCAAGATAGAAATGCAAAGCTAAAATATCAAGAAGAATCCTGAGGGAAAAGCGAGGAGGGTGGCAGGCAGAAAGGAGATATCTTTAAAGCAGAAGTGGGGGAAAATCTAGTCCATGAAGCAGGAAATGGAATTGAGAGGCCAGCCATAAACATGTGGCACTCTAAGGAGAGAGACTTCCAACAGAGCAAGGCCAATACAAAGATGCAAAGGTTTAAATCATGAGCAACAAGTCAGGATTTGGAAGCTAAAATGTAGAATGATGGGGATCAAATTAATGCCCAAGGGCCGCAGGATAGACATACTTTTGAAGATCTGGGCCAAGAAGAACCCCAGGAATGTTCCCCCCACCAATGAACCTCTGTTGGAAAACAAATGGTTGACATATAGGAAGTGTTCATGTAATACTGCATAGGAAGAAAGCATTTTCTCCACTAATCAGAAAGATGCACATTGAAATAATGAACCCATGATGAGTTTTTAAATACTCTTTCCTGGACCTTCAAATCAGCTGTGCCCTTGCCCTATATGTGCTTACCCCAGTTTATAAGAGTGAACCACTGATTCCAGCCTGCATTCAATTGCCTGGGAATTCACAGCTCTTTCCCTGACCTCTGGTACTCTATCTTATTCAGTTCCCTCTCCCTGTTGAATGATCTTAACCTCAATTTTGTCTCTGAAGCCCTGGTAGTATATATGCTACTTGGCAACTGGTCTTAGCTTGATTATTTGAACTTCTACTCCATCCCTTTGGCCCGCAACTTTCTCCTTTGCCTCCCATGAAAATTTCCCTCCATAGGCTCATTCCTGGGGAATACAACACAGTCACAGCCATTCAGTAGACTGTCCTGGCATCAGGAGCTGGGGTGAGAAGGCTGCTATGTCTAAAATCCATAGCTAGCTCTGCTGGTTCCTGTGGCAAAATGAATTTAGCCATGCTCCAGTTTCAGTTTATAAGAAATGGGATACTATAGGTATATAAATCACAGTTCTCAGCAGGTGTGAGACCCAGGAAGAGCTGATTTTTGGGGGTCTGAGCCCAGTGGCAGGAGTTCTTGCAGTTTTTTTTTTCTTTTGGTACTGGGGATTGA
This sequence comes from Geosciurus inauris, assembly GCA_004024805.1. NCBI lineage: Eukaryota > Metazoa > Chordata > Mammalia > Rodentia > Sciuridae > Geosciurus > Geosciurus inauris. Next base: position 29,042 of record PVHX01019467.1, read on the forward strand.
ACTCAGGGGCACTTGACCACTGAGCCACATCCCCAGCCCTATTTTGTGTTTTATTTAGAGACAGGGTCTCACTGAGTTGCTTAGCACCTCGCCATTGCTGAGGCTGACTTTGAACTCTCGATTCTCCTGTCTCAGCCTCCCTAAGTGCTGGGATTATAGGTGTACGCCACCGTGCCCGGCTCTTGCAATCCTTTTATTCTGCCAGGCATTCAATCAATTGGATGAGATCCATCTACAGCTTACTCAGTCTACCATTCAAATGTGAATCTTAACTAGAAATAACCTCAGAGATACAGGATAATATTTGGATAAAGTGTCTGGGTACCCCATGGTACAGTTGAATTGACACATAAGATTAACCCTCACAATGGGAAAACCTTGCTCCAGAAGCAGCCATCCATGCCATTAGCTCAATCACCAGAGGTGGATTAACACTGTAAGCTTTATGAATCTTTTACTTGGCCTGCCATTTTCTTTCTCTATTATACCATATGTCACTTCCCAGGAAATGTTTTTGGTCTGTGCAATGACTGCTTCACAGACCAAAAATATGACAGAGTTCCAGACTGCCCAGAGCCTTTTCTCCATTTAAACCTCATTTAGCTTCTGAATCTGTGGCTGCTGCCTTTCACAACAGAGCCACAAGAACTGTCAGGAAGTTTGCTGGGCCCTTAACTCCCCCTTGAGAGCGCAAAGGTACCTTCATGACAACAGTGTGCGTGACCACAGATAAAGGATTTAGCCTCCCTTAGTTGTCCCTTAGGTTTTCATCAGTCAAATGAGAATAGTGATAGTAATTGCTTGCCAGGGTTGTGGGAATTTGTCTAGAGCCTGGGTATGCCTGGCACATCATAAGCACTCAGCCTGTGTTAGCCATTCTCTTTCTGTAGGGGCAAGCAGTACAGGCCCTTTGCCTGTTGACTTTCTCAAGGGAGGGAAGGTGGGCAGTCGGTTACAGCCAATGCACTATGAGAATTCCCCACGGGAATGCCAAACCCAATGACACTGGGCTGCTGTAGCTTTATCTCAAGTGCAGCACCCTCATGTAGTTTCTTCTAGTGAGTCATGAAGCAGTATGTGTGAATGTTCTACTGGTGGCTTTCTTTTAGTGACGTTTGGCGAACTCCTATGTGATTGAACCCAAAGTGGATTCCTCCCCAAAGAAGGAAACTAGGTATCTGACTCCTGATCAGAGGAGAGCATTGCACGTTTCCAGGGAGGTGAGGTTGGTATGTTACATTTATAAAATCTTTGGGTTGCTGGAGACAGCATTTTGGTGTGGGGAGGGATCTCCTAACCAGGTTTTAGACATAACTCTGCTGCGAAGTTAGTCTGCCTTGGAAAAAAAATACCAGTGTTTCTATGCCTCTATTTTATAATTTGAAAATTGGACATTAAATAGCTGAACTCCAAAGCCCCTTTCAGGTCCAGCACTAATCTGAGAATTATGTAATTTGTGAATCACTAAGATTTAGAAAAACATAAAGAAATAGGTTTCTCCTTCATGTGGTGCCCACGCTTATAATTCCTGAACAATATTATTAAATACTAAGTAGAAAAAATGTAACAGATAGACCATGTGGCTATTTTAAGGGCCTATTAGCATAACTCCATGAGATTTTTTGGTAATCGACCTTGCTGTAGTTCTATAGCTTCACATTCTACAAAGTTCCCACTTCAAGCTTTGTTAGTTTTAGAGAGAGCCAGTAGCTGAAGTAGCAAAATGAAATACTGTGTCCAGGTCTCAGTGCACTGTACCCATCTCTGAAATCACAGGGTGCAATGCCTGGGCTGGAAATTGATGAGATGCACCTGACCTGGATGAGGACATTCTCAGCATGCATGCTGATTAGCTGCTGGAGGGGGTTCCTCACGCTTCTCATGTGACCCTCCCTCCCCAGTACTTGGCAGCGTCTGTGCTTCCCCACGTAAGTACTGGGGGAAGGAGGGTCTAGAGGGTTACCCCTGCATGTCTGCCTTAAAAAGTGATGCTGAAGCTGGGTGCAGTGGCGCACGCCTGTTATCCCAGCACTTTGGGAGGCTGAGACTAGAAAATCTCGAGTTCAAAGCCAGCCTCAGCAATGGCGAGGTGCTAAGCAACTCAGTGAGACCCTGTCTCTACATAAAACATAAAATAGGGCTGAGGATGTGGCTCAGTGGTCGAGTGCCCCTGAGTTCAATCTCCAGTACCAAAAAAAGAAAAAGTGATGCTGAGTACTGTATTCTTTCTTTTGTGCCCTTTAGATAATTAAACCTCATTTGAAAACCCTCAAGAATTTTGTGTTAGATCTTTCCAACTGTTTGAATCTATAATTGAATTGTAATAAAGGGATCAAATAATGTATTTGGGAACAAATATAGAAACAAAGAACACATTGAAACCCAAGAATTGAACACCGGAGGTAGTACTGGAATTTCCTAGGAGAACCAATACCGCATGGAACAGAACTGGGCCTATATAGCTTTACCTAAAGTGCAGCAAGACTCAAATCCCACACACTTGGAAGAGGCAGTTATTGGCACATCTGATTGATGAGGGGAAGCGTTGATCCTACACTGGAGCTGATATCGTATTTCTTTGCTAAATCAATCTACTTTATGGGTCTCTCTGCTTTTTACTCATTTTTGAAGGATATTGTCACCGCACTTAACTTTTAGGAGAAACGCTTTGGAGGGGTCTTCCCAACACTTAGTATGTATTGTTCTTTACTTACCTCCATCTCCTGCTGTTTCCTAGGAAAATTCCACTGTCATTCTCTCATTGTTTCTATGTATTGTAATTGCCTTTTTCTGTCAGCTTAAAATTATTTTTGTGTATTTAAAAGAGCTTTGGTCTTTGATAGTTTGTCCATAATGTGCAAACTATCATATTTCTGGAGGTTGATAAGGTTCTTTTTAAAAATTTTTAAAAATGTGTTCTTTTTAGTTATACATGACAGTGTATTTTGAAGTATTTTTACAACTATGGAGTACATCTTATTCTAATTAGGATCCCAGTCTTGTGGTTGCACAAGATGTGAAGATTCACAGTGGTGTATTCACACATGTGCAAGGAAAGTTAAGTCAGGTTCATTCCACTGTCCTTCCTGTTTCTGTCTCCTCTTCCTTCCCTTCATTCCACTTTGTCTAATCTACTGAACTTCTATTCTTCCCCTCCTTCCTCCTTGTTGTGTTTTAGCATCCACATATCAGAACACTCAAATTTTGGTTTTGGGGGATTGGCTTATTTCACTTAGCATGATAGTCTTCAGTTCAATCTGTGTACTGGAAAAAGTCATAAAGTCATTAAATTTTATGACTGAGTAATGTTCCATTGTGTATATATACCACATTTTCTTTCTTTTCTAGAGGACAACTAAGTTTATTCCAGAGCTTAGCTATTGTGAATTGTTTATGAGTTCTAGAAGTTTTCTGGTGGAGTTTTTGGGTCTTCTACATATAGGATCATGTCATCAGAAAATAGGGATAGTTTGAACTCTTCTTTTCCCATTTGTATCCCTTTAACTTCTTTCTGTTGCCTAATTGCTTTGGCTAGAGTTTCCAGGACTATGTTAAATAGAAGTGGTGAAAGAGGTCATCTCTGTCTTTTTCCAGTTTTTAAAGAGAATGCTTTCAATTTTTATCTATTTATAATTATGTTGACCATAGGTTGAACATGTATAACTTCACCATGTTGAGATATATTATTACTACTATCCCTAGTTTTCTCAGTATTTTGAACATGAATGGATGCTGTATTTTGTCAAATGCTTTTTCTATATCTATTGAGATAATAATGTGATCTTTGTCTTTAAGTCTACTGATGTAGTGAATTACATTTATTGATTTCCATATTTTGAGCCAAATTGGCATCCCTGGAATGAAACTCACTTGACCATGGAGCACTATCTTTTTAATATGTTTTTGTATAAAAATTGCCAGTATTTTATTAAGAATTTCTATATGTATGTTCATCAGGGATATTAGTCTAATGTTCCTTTTCTTGATGTGTCTTTGTCTGATTTTGGTATCAGGGTGAGACTTAACTTCAGAGAATGAGTTTGGAAGGATTCCCTCTTTTTCTATTTCATGGAATAGTTTGAGAAGGATTGGTGTTAGTTCTTCTTTGAAGGTCTGGTAGAACTCAGCTGAGAATCTATCTGGTCATAGGCTTTTCTTTGTTGGTAAGATTTTGATGGCACCTTCAATTTCATTGCTTGGAATTGATGTGTTTAAATTTTGTATATTCTCCTGACTCAATTTGGGTAGGTCATATGTCTATAAAAATTTGTCAATGTATTCAAGATTTTCTACTTTATTGGAGTATAAATTTTCAATATAGTTTCTGATTATCATCTAAACTTCTGTAGTGTATGTAGTGATATTTCCTTTTTCATCACATATTTTAGAAATTTGAGTTTATTCTCTCTTTCTTTTGGTTAGCTTGGTTGAGGGTTTATCAATTTTATTTATTTTTTCAAAGAACCAAATTTTCATCTCATTGATAGAGTATTTTTGTTTCAAGTTCATTGATTTTAGCTCTAATTTTAATTATGTCTTGTCTTCTTCTTTTCTTTGTCTAGGGTTTTGAGATGTAATGTTAGGTTATTTATTTGGTGACTTTCTATTCTTTTAATGAATGAGCTTAGTGCTATGAACTTTCCTCTTAGAACCCCCTTCATAGTGTTCTAGAGGTCTTGATATATTGTGTCATTATTTTTATTTACCTCTAAGAGTTTTTTTTTTACCCCTTATTTCTTCTGCTATCCATTGATAATTCAGTAACATATTATTTAATCTCTAGGTGTTAGAGGAGTTTTTATTTTTTATTTTATCATTGATTTCTAATTTCATTCCATTATGATCTGGTAGAATGCAAGGTATCATCTCTATTTTTTGTATTTTCTAAGAGTTGTTTCATGACCTAAAATATGGTCTATTTTGGAAAATGATCTGTGTGCTGCTAAGAAGAAAGTGTATTCAGTCATTGATGGATGAAATATTCTACATATGTCTGCTAAGTCTAAATTATTAATTGTATTTTTTAGTTTTATAGCTTTTTTGTTTAATTTTTGTTTGGAAGAGCTATCCAGTTGGTGAGAGAGGTATGTTAAAGTAAACCAGTATTAATGTGTTGTGGTCTATTTGATTCTTGAAATTGGGAAGGGTTTGTTTAATGTATGTGGATGCTCCACTATTTAGGGCATAAATATTTACAATTGTTATTCCTTGTTGATGTATAATTTCTCTAAGCAGTATGAAATGTCCTTCTTTGTCCCTTCTGATTAACTTTGGCTTGAAGTCTACTTTATCTGATATGAGAATAGAAACCCC
>PVHX01019468.1:0-34369 GCA_004024805.1 Geosciurus inauris
GCTAGGCAAGCACTTTGCCACTGAGCTACATCCTCAGCCCTTCTGTTGTTTTCTTAAAAGAAGGCTCCTGTGCATGTCAAAATATTAAATAAAACATGTATGCTTTTCCCCTGTTAATCTCTCTTTTGTTAATTTAATTCTCAGGCCCAGTTAGAGAACCTAAGGAAGTAGAAGGAAAATTTTCCTCCTCTCTATGCAATGCGCTCTGTGAGGGACTCTAGACATTAAATTCTATGCTAGTATATCTCCTCCATCTGACAGTGTATACTACTCTTCGTACCTCAGCTACAAGGTACTTTCTCATTCACTGAAGACCTTGGCCCCTGGCTCACCAACTTCCTTTCTGCCATAGGTCACCATCCTGGGCCCTGCCAAAATCTGTGTGTATAATCACCCAACACCCTGCATCTCAATTCTTACTCATTTCACTCAGCTCCATGCCCCATCCTGTCTGCTTTCCAGTTCCTGGCTGCACTTCCACCCTTCTGAGATAATTAGGGAGGTATATTCTTTTCTTTCTTTAAATTTTGTTTACAACTTATTCAAACACATACTGTAAACAACTCATATTTGTACAGCTAAATTATTACAGAGTAACCATACTCGAGGAGAAGGAGGAAGAGTCATAGAAGTTTGGTTCCTCTCCACTCGAGGAACCAAATGGAGAGACATAACTATTACAAATGAGGCTCTTTTCCTTTATTGAGATAATCACTCTGATACTGTAGATTTTATAAATTTTCTTTTTTTTAAAATTTTTTTAGTTGTAGATGGACACAATATTTTATTTATTTTTATGTGGTGCTGAAGATCGAACCCAGTGCCTCACACATGCGAGGCAAGCGCTCTACCACTGAGCCACAATCCCAGCCCCTATAAATTTTCTTTATCAGGCAAAGGAAGTTCCTTCTAGTCCTATATTTATCATGTATGTAAGCAATAGGAATATGAAGTTAAGGAGATAATTTTATAAACTGGGCCCATGGTGCTGACCCCCACATGCTTTCTTTTAAAAAGCAATTAACCTGCAGCCCTTCCTGGTGATGTTCCTCAGTAAACAACCTATTATCTGCAGAAGAGTAGACCCTAAATGCTGATAAGAAGAATGCAAGTTACCCTGATGGGAGGGTTCTTTTGTAACCCTTACACAGACCAGGTTCCAGAACTCACGGAGATGACCATAATTCCCCTAACCATAAAATCTGTGAGAACAAGTTCCAATTAAAACAAGTCAGCAAGCTGGGCGCAGTGGCACATGCCTGTAATCCCAGTGGCTCTGCTTGGGAGGCTGAGACAGGAGAGGAGGATCTCAAGTTCAAAGCCAGCCTCAGCAACTTAGGAAGGCCCTAAGCAATTCAGTGAGGCCCAGTCTCCAAATAAAATATTTAAAAAGGCTGGGGATGTGGCTCACTGCTTTTGTACCTGGGTTCAATTCCTGGTAACAAACAAACCAAAACCCGAAAAACCAGTTCAGCATGGGAAAAAGTGATCCAGAGCTGTCTTGGACTTTTATCATGTACAGGTAGGACTTGAAAAAATCTGATGCAATCCTGTAGTTAAAAGTCAAGAGTAGACATGGGTAGGACTCTCTGGAAACTTCCTTGGGATTCCCCAATAAAACTGGAGGGCAGGAGAGGCGCACCATCCTCCTCTGAGGGAACGCACCTTCCCGGTTCCCTTTTCCTATCTTTTCTAATAAACTCGTGCCTGCTATTCTGAGCGACATGTCTAAAATCTTTCTGGTGTGATCAAAAGAACTGGTCTCAGAGGACACAGTGGGCCCCTGTGCTGTAACACAATTTCATTAAATGGTTTTGAGATGATCATAATGCTTTTTCTTCCTTATTAATGTATGGATTATACAGATTTCTGAATGTTAAATGAACATTGCAAGTTTGGGAATGAACACGACTGGTGATATATTATTCTTTTCATGTATTGTTGGGTTTAGATTACTATTTTGAGATTTTTACATCTATGTTCACAAATGATTTGGATTTATAATTTTCCTTTGTTGTCATATCTTTGTCAGGTTTTGGCATCAGGTTATGTCATCCAAAGTAAGGACTTTGGACTTTGAGTGAGACAGGGAACTATTTGAGGTTCATAAATGTACTGATAAGAAAAAAAATCTCAGATAGTTCGAGGGAAAAAAGGCATTTTATAGAATAGTGCGTGTAATACAATATCTTTGTACAAATTAAAAGTTCTCCGTTACATACATTTTTGTCAACAAGGGTGGCCAGGGAGGGGATTTTTTTTCCCATTTTTCACCCTTTTGTATTGTTTATGACTTTCTCACCACATGCACACATTACTTTTATTTAAAAATAAAAAGAAAAGAAAGTATCAGATTTTAAGAAAGTCATTCTTAACCTGAAAAGTCCTCCCGAATAGCCATGCAGGTACCCTCATGTAGTGGAAGGGTAGAAGCACAAAAGGGAATGTTCACTAGCTCCTTTGGCCCTTTTAAAAGGTTACGTCCCATTCACGAGGGTTTTATTCTTATAACTTAATCTAAAGGCTCCTCTTTTGAGGACTATCACATTATTGATTAAACTTCAACACATGAATTTGGGGGAACACATTCAGACCATAGGCACATAGTAAGAGATTCCCAGCCTGAATCCAGAGGAAGGGTTCAGCAGGAGCACATAGACAATTTGGTGCCTATGAAATGTCCAGGGAAATTGTGGTGGTGGTGGTGGTATATAAGCTGTGAACACAGAAATGAATAGTTCCCAAGGTCTTAAAAATTTCATACTAAGGGGTAAGAATGAAGCTGAGTTCCCCAGGGGATTGTCAGTGATAGCATGCAGTCTGATTTGTATGACTTGAATGTTGTGAGGTTCATTAATTAAAACTCTTAGTATTAAAAAAGAAAAGAGCAGATACACAAAATATATCATAGGACTGGTTTCAAAGAGATAAACCTTCACCGTATTTTGTTTCTTGATAGGCAGACAGAGGACTCCTTGACCATATGTTCTCTCCTCATGTCTTTCAGGGGCCACTGCCACTCCATCTCCCTTTGGTTTACTCACCTGTTAAACTAGAGGGTAACAAGAAAACATACCTCATAGGGCTGTTGTGAACATTAAATGAGTTCATCCATGTGAAGCTGAAAACAACTTCTGCATCTAGTAAGTATCTGATTACTATCCACTATGATGCTGCTAAGAGAGGAGGAGGGGAAGGAAGTATGTCTTTAGTTCAAACTGTGGCCACGTCATCAGGTATATCCCAACACATAGTCATGTCAACCATGTTAAATACATTTTGGAAGAAAATATAATTCACTCACATTCTCCATTAACATCAACAAACCAGACAGAGAGACTAGAGACAGGACAGAGGAGTAAGACCCATGAAACTGCAAGAAGGGTCAGGGAGGAGAGTCAGGGAAGATTTTCTTACCAACCTTTTCCTTTTTTATCCTCAGGAGGGTTGGTATGACATCTCTGTCTTCCGCTGCAGGCACGTCACCTACACCTTCTAAGTTATGACCTAAGGGAACAACTTTCTGTAGAGAGCATGCCCAAGGTCCCCACCCTCATGCCTGGGCTTAGGGGTTCTCTTTGCCTCTGTGAAGGTACTTCACATCTGACCCTAACCCTTTCAACAATCATCTCAGACCCGTGATGAAAGTCCATCTTCAACTCCCTACGCCTAAGCACTGCTCCTTTCAATGGTTCTTCCCTTACTCTACCTTGGCTGCTCCGTTTTGCACACATCTCCTCTGGCTGACTATGAGGGAAGGAAGCCTGTCTCCTTGCCCTTTGTATTTCTTCCACTTCCCTACTGCTTGCGCATAGTAGACAAGCACCAATTAGCAGTTTAATGACTCGCTTTTTCTCAGCAGCAACAGGGCAAGTTTCTGCTCCCGTTCCTCTTCCTGATTAGAAATCCCAGGGAAAGGGACTCGCTGTTCCTCACCTAATCAACTGACTTCTCTCCTCAAGCAGCCTGAAAGGGGCCCCTCCACAGCACCTCCCTGGCCTGCCACCTGCCTATAGTTATCTCCCGGTACATGGCAGGGCACCAAGATCATCATTCACCATGAAGACCAGCCCCGACTTTATCATAAGTGACTCTTACTTATTTGGAATAATTGTGCAGGATCTCTGAAGGGTGTCCCCACTGGGATTTCATGATCTTCCTCTTGCTCTAGAGAAAATGATGGCCTGGTTGAAGAGACACTGCATGCTCCTCCTGGACAGAGTCTCTTGTTCTGTGACATGGAATTGGTTTGATGATTCAAAATATAGGTCTCCCTGAGACCCAGCACAGAGGGTAATGGCCTGTTTGAAAGAGGCTTGGCGGGTTGGGTTTGATCTTGCCCCTCTCCCAGGCAGCGGGTCCCCAGCTGCCACCAAATGCTCCAACTGCCACTGCCCTAACTGTCGCTCAGAACTTTGCTTCTCAGCGGCAGCACCTGCCTGTCTTTGGATAACCGCTGCTTCAGGAGCCAGGAGAGATTTTTGAGGACCAGGTGAAAGTTTCACTTTGTGATTCAGGCAGCAGCCTAATGTAGTTTCATGAGGAAAACTCAGTTGACTTTGGTTCTTACTTGTTTTGTTTTTAAGTGCCTTGAAAATCTTGCTTTCTCTCCCATTTCTGATTCACAGGACTCGGGAAGAAACCAGGTTGGTTATTTGAGCATCTTTCAATGCTGCTCAGTTTTGTGTGAAGGCTGCTTTCTCAGAAGAGCTCCAGACTTTATCAACAAGAGAAATATTTCTTTTTCTCTTCAAAATGTAAATATATATTTTGTTATTTTTATAAGTAATAAATGTTCATTGTATAAATCCATACAATTCAGAGTATTTTCCCCAACTCTGCTATGTCAGAGATAGTAACTAAACAGTTTGTAGTCTATCTTTCCAATCCTTGGAAATTGTGTGTGTGTGGGTGTGTGTGCATGTGCGCATGCACTTTCATGTGTATAAAATATTAAGCAATGCACAAAATATTATTTTCTAATCTTACTCTTGAAATTCAAACCTATATCAGAGTAAACTTCACATTAATCCATATATATCTGCCTTTTCCTATCCAAAATTAATTTAACCCTTCACTTGCTGATGGATATTAGGCTGTTTTCATTTTTTTGCAGTTATAAGCAAGGAATGAAATAATGAACTTCTTTTACGTGTATCCTTGACTATTAGTGAATTTATTTATGGGATGAAGTCCTCAAAACCTAACAGTTGGGTCTAAAGTGGTGCACATTTTGAAATCTGATAGATGCTGCCAAATTGCCCCCTGCAAAAAGTTTACATGCTGCCAGGCCGTGCCAGGACTAACTTAACCACTTGGCACATTAGGCTTCATGCCTGGGACCCATGATTGTTTGGGGAGGGGGTGGTCATGGAAAGACTTTAATTTTGTTTAAAATCTGGAAAAAAATAAATGTAATAATGAACACCTAATGTATAAAGAATATATCCTGGCTTATGTTCATCTTTTTAGCAATGCAGTTATAAAAGATGATTTAAGATTAATGTATACTTAATTTTTATAATTATGTAAAATAAATACATTCAAGTGTGTTTTTTTTTTGGAGGAGGGATTCCATGAGGGCAAAATGCATAGTCCCCATGCAAGTGTGGCCCTCAGTTTTCTGCTTATATTCTTACAAGTCTGAGAATTATCTTTTTAATCTTTGCCAGTCTTTTATGCAAAAAATGACATTTTGTTATTGTTTTTACTCACATCTGTTGGTTGGTTGTGAGGTCTCGTGAAAGCTGCTTTCTCAGCAGAGAAATTTACTGACCATTAACATTTCCTTTGCAAATTGCCTGTTCATGTTCTTTTCTCATCTTTGTCTTGGGTTGTCCATATTTTCCTGGATAAAGTCCTTTTTATAGCATAGAAAGCATTGCAAATATTATTTTCATCATTTTGCATTTTAGATTTATTGATTTTTTTTGTAATGGCATCTAAAGTATTCCTGTACCTAAATCTGTCTAGCATTTCTTTTATGGTATCATTCTTACAAAGGCTTCTATAAATATTCCATGTATTTTATTGTAGAATATCTATGTCTATTACTATATATGATAATATCTTTAATTCAAAGGGAATACTATTTTGTATAACATACAAAATAGGTATTAAAACTTATTTTGTTTTTCAAATACATAACTGTTTCAACAGCATGAGACAATAATTTGAAATTCCATCTTTATCAAATATTAAATTCTCAAATATACATCAATTTGTGTTTTTAAATCTCTCCCATCCCATTGTTCCATCTATCTATTGCCACATTAGTACTATAATTTTAATCATATTGCTTGATGATTTTTTGGGGGGGTGTACCAGGGATTGAACTCAGGGGTACTCGACCACTGAGCCACATCCCCAGCCCTATTTTGTGTTTTTATGTAGAGACAGGGTCTCACTGAGTTGCTTAGCACGTCGCCATTGCTGAGGCTGGCTTTGAACTCACGATTCTCCTGTCTCTGCCTCCCAAAGTGCTAGGATTACAGGCGTGAGCCACCGAGCCCGGTTTGCTTGGTGATATTTTGATCCTGATAAAGTAAATCCCTACCCCTTCTCCCACAATTCTTCTCTTTCACATTGTTTCTTGATTATTCTCATACATATACTCTTTCCAATGAACTTTACAGTTATGATTTCATGTATTGCAAAAAAAAAATCCCAACAAACCTTGTAAAACATAGAAAGTAGTTTAAGGAGAAGGAACATTTTTACCAAACCACATCTGCTTCTCCAAGAGCCTGGTGTTTTGTTGAGACCTCCTTTTTTGCCCTTCCCACTTGACCTTCAGCTCATCTAAGCTGTTCTCTCAGTGGTCTCCTTCTCAGAAGGCTTCATAACCCTTTGTAGGACAGAAGGCCAGCAGCAGGGACTTGCTGAGTCTTTGTGTTCCCCAAGAGAACACGTGGCATCCTGCTGTTAGAAATCATCACAAACTTGGTGCATTACAACAGCACACATTTATTATCCCAGGGTTCTTCAGGTCAGAGGCCCTGACTCAGTTCCACTGGGCTACAGCTGAGGTGCCAACAGGGCTGCATTCTTTTGTGGAGGCTCTAGAGAAAAATCCATTCCTTGCTTTTTCCAACATAATTAGCACTCCTCTGCCCATGGCCACTTCCTCCATCTTCAAAGACAACACCTATAACATTCCAACCTCTGTTTCCATTGTCCCGTCTCCTTCTCTTACTCGGTTCCTCTCTCTCCCTCCTATAACACAGATTGTGAGAAACCTTGTAATTTGGTTCAAAGATCATCTCCCCATCTCAAATTCCTTAAAGACATTTGCAGTGTTCCTTTGACATGCAAAGTAACCTTCACAAGTCCCCAGGATTGGGATATGGACATCCCTGGGAACTGTTATTCTGCCTACCATACCCATGGCCTTCAGGGCAAAGTCCAGACTTCTTAAATTAGCTAGCCAGCCCCCCAGTGATGTGCTCCATGCCTCTCTGTTTAACCTAATTATATTCTCAAGCATTTTACTCCACATACCTGAACTTCTTTTAGTTTCTAGACCTTTCTGCCCCCTCCTCGCCTGCTCCAGGCTTCTCCCTCTTCCCCGGGAAAACCATTTTCCACTTCTTTCCTTAACCAACTCCTACACAACCTCCAGGCCTGGCTTAAACCTCCCTTCTTTGGGAGCTTTGGAAAGCCTCTTCTACTCCCTGCCCATCCCTCCAGACTTTGTGAAGGGCTCTTATGTCATCCTTCCACACTCCTGGCCTGCTTATGTTGCCTTTCACATTACTGCTTGTTTGCTTATCTTCTATTCAAAATGTGAGCTCTTTGGTGGCCTTAGATCCCTGCTGAGAGGCCTTATAAAAATCTTAATTTCATAATAGAATGCAAATTATTCTACTTTATAGGCCTCATCTTACCAAGATTTGTTCATCATTTGTTTAATGAATGTTTATTAAGCACTGTCATGGCATGGTACTCAAGGCAAGGACCAAGGCAATTAAAATTGGGGGAAAAATTACCTGAATGTCCCAAGGATCTAAGGTTATAGAGTTATGAACATAAAAACATGAATAACACTTTTTCTTTTCCAGGAAAATGGACTTGGAGATCAGTGAGCCAATAGATTTTAGTTCTGGAGATCAACATCTTGTTCGGAAAGCAGCAGATAAAAAGGGCCGAACTGGAGGTGGCCCACCGCCCAAATCATCTTCACCTGGGAACGCAGAAACTCAAGGGAATCCACACCCAAAGGCTGCGGATCGAGCACAAACCTATGTGGTACAAATTTCAGATGACACGTCCCCAGCTGATAGCAGTACAGTAGCATCCAGCCCGTTCTCAGATGCTGCTGTTCGCAGAGGTGAGAAGAAAGAAATGACCTTTTTGGAAGAGAACAGCAAATGCACTCTCTTGCGCGCGCGCTCTCTCTCTCAAAAGTGTATTTTTAAGATTGTGGTAAATATATATAGCTTAAAAATTTGTTACTAAAACGTTTGACAGTACCTAGTTTAGTAGCTTCTAATACATTCCAAAGACTGTGCAAGTATCACCACCATCCATTCATATGACTTATCCACCTCGCAGAACTCAATTCAGTATCCATTGTTATAATTCCTTGTTCTCCCTCCCTGCAGCTTGTGGCAACCACCATTTTACTTCCTGTCTTCAGGAATCTGACCACTCTAAGTAACTTATACAAGGAGAATCATGCAGCATCTGTCCTTCAGGACTGACCTGCTTCACTTATTTCACCTGATGTTCATCTATGTTGTAGCATATGTCAGAATTTCCTCCCTTTTCAATGCTGGATGCTATTTCATTGTAGGTGTCTACCATATTTTACTCATCCATCTAGCCACTGATGGACGCGTAGTGTTCCCACCTTTTGCCTATTGTGAATAATGCTGCTGTGAGTATGGTTGTACTGAAAGCTTTTCAGGCACTTGCTTTCAGTTCTTCTGGGTATATACCCAGAAGTGAAATCACTGTGTATCATATTAACTTTTCAAAGTCCCCCAAATTCTGCATTCTGGGGATTACAGACCTGTATTATGCTAATTAGGCAAATTCAAGTAAACTTTTAGCCTACCTTCCTCTTCTTTCTGCTTCCCTTTTTCTTCTTCGTTTCCTCCCTCTTGTTCTCCCTCCCTCCCTTTTCAACTTGAAGTTAGTTTGTTTCCACAATTGACTATATCACGGAATAAAGCTAGCTCTAAAATTGACACTTGTTTTTCATATCAAAACATAAATCAGCCGGGTGAGGTGGCGGCGCACACCTGTAATCCCAGCACTTTGGGAGGCTGAGACAGAAGAATCGTGAGTTCAAAGCCAGCCTGAGCAACAGCGAGGCACTAAGCAACTCAGTGAGACCCTGTCTCTACATAAAACACAAAATAGAGCTGGGGATGTGGCTCAGTGGTCGAGTGCCCCTGAGTTGAATCTCTGGTACCCCTCTCTCCAAAAAAACAAAAACAAAACATAAATCAATGATTCTGGCAATGAAGATTCGGCTACCAACTTAGTACAACAATTGCTTTCCTGTTCTTAGCTCATTTCTTATAAGTAGTCGACCCCTCCATATCTGGGGATTTCATATCTTTGGAGTCAACCAACTGTAGTTGAACATATTCTAAAAATAAAGAAAAAAGTTACAGAAAGGGCTGAGAGTGTAGTTCAGTGAGTACAGCAGTTGCCTAGCATGTGCAAGGCCCCGGGTTCAATACCTAGCACCTCAAAAACAAAACAAAGCAAAACAAAAGTAGTATCAGTACTGAATATATAGACATTTTTTTCTTGTCATTATTTCCTGAACAACATAGTGCAACTGTTTACTAGCACTTACCTTGGCAAACATTCTTTTTTGAAAAATATTTTTTAATTATACAGTGTCACAGTGTATATACAGACACAGTGTCTCTATTTTTGTTTTACTTATTTTTATGTGGTGCCGAGGATCGAACCCAGTGCCTCACAAGTGCGAGGCAAACATTCTGCCACTGAGCCACAACCTCAGCCCCAGCAAACATTCTTTTAAAGTATTTCCACAGTGTGGCTTGTCAGAAAGATTTATTATCATTATTTTTTTAAGCTTTTCCTACTCACATTGTATCATGAGATGTGATAGAGTGCTACAATGATAGACTACACCCAAGTTGTCCAGGAGATTCAGAAATTCATAATAAACATGTGGTGAACAACTTTTGGCTTTTTTTTTTTTTTTTTTTTGGGTACTGGGGATTGAACTCAAGGGTACTCAACTACTGAGCCACATCCCCAGCCCTATTTTGTGTTTTATGTAGAGACAGGGTCTCACTGAGATCCTTAGCGCCTCCCCGTTGCTGAGGCTGGCTTTGAACTCACGATTCTCCTGTCTCAGCCTCCCTAAGTGCTGGGATTACACATTTGAGCCACCGCGCCTGGCTACAACTTTTGGCTTTTTAAAGAAATATGAGTTAGTCATTAATTATAAAATGTTCTCCCCACATTCAAAGTGATAACACAATATTGTCTTTAGTTTCAAAAGATATTAATTGGATGTCCTAAATATTCTATATAAGTTAGGAAATATATTCAGCAGTTAGTAAGAGACCTAAAAACCTGAGACTTAACTGAGATTTTTTTTCCCTCCTGAAATATGCTCTTCAAAGAAAGGTGGTTTGAAGCTAAAGTCTCAGGTTCCCACTGGCCACCGTGCCACCCTTAAGCCTTCCCAGGCCTGGACAACTTGCAGGTGGACTGTGAGCTTTGAATCCCCTGCTGTCAGCCTGTGGCCCTCACCCTTCAGCCTAGGACTGGGAAGTTGCCTTCTGGAGCTCTCGCCCTTCAGGAAGAAAAAAGAAAAGGCAAAGTGCCAAAGACAAACAAGGGAAAAGGGAGAGCAGCTGTGCTGACAGCTCTGAGGGGAAGCTGTTCACAGAGAGGTGTCCTGAGTCAGCTCACCTGACCTCTTCCAGAGGCTGCCTCTGAAGCCACAGCCAAGAGTTTTCAATGGCTTGTCACTGGCCCTGTCAGTACTACATGGCCACCTCTCTCTGTACTGTTTCAGACGGGCCCATCGCTGCCCCTATAAAGCTCTGGGTCAGGTAGTGAGAAAGCCAAGGGGAGTGGATGCCTCTGTCAACAGCCGCCTCTGCCACAGATGCCAGGCCTTCAGGGTGTCATGCAAGGGAAAGGTACTGCATTGAGTCCTTACAGCAACCCTGTAAACCAAGTTGCATTGCCTTACAGATCTGGAAATGAGGCTTAAGGAGGTATGATTGAAAAATATGCAAAGCCTCCTCACCAATGTTAGAGTTAGTTCCTTGTATCTGCTTCTTCTAGAAGACAGTGGCTGGGCATGTCCCTGCTTTAAAAAAATTATGTAGCGTATAAGAAGATGAAAGTGCTATGGAAAAAGGGAAGGGTAGAGTGAGTAGGGTAATGGATGAGGACTACAATTTTTTTCCATGGGGTTTGAAACCAGGGTGCTCTTCCCTGAGTTATGTCACTAGCCCTGTATTATTTCTTCATTTTGAGATGGGGCTTACTAAGTTGCAGAGGTTGGCCTCAAACTTGTGATCCTCCCGCCTCAGCCTCCTGAGTCACTGGGATTACAGTGCCCCAGCCTAGGACTAAACTTTTTTTTTTTGGTACCAGGGATTGAACTCAGGGGCATTCGACCACTGAGCCACATCCCTAGCCCTATTTTATGTTTAATGTAGAAACAGGTTCTCACTGAGTTGCTTAGTTTCTTGCCGTTGCTGAAGCTGGCTTTGAATTTGCGATTCTCCTGTCTCGGCCTCCCAAAGTGCTAGGATTACAGGCGTGCACCACCAAGCCCGGCTTTTTCTTTTTTCTTTCTTTTTTTAGTACTAAGGATTGAACTCAGGGGCACTCGAACACTGAGCCACATCCCCAGCCCTAGCTTGTATTTTATTTAGAGACAGGGTCTTGCTGAGTTGCTTAGCGCCTTGCCATTGCTGAGGCTGGCTCCGAACTCACAATCCTCCTGCCTCAGCCTCCTGAACCACTGGGATTACAGATGTGCACCACCATGCCCAGCTAGGACTACAAATTTTTTAAGCGGCTGAATGGTGGTCTTGGAATTTACTATTTTTAAGTATATACCTCAATGGTCGATACAGAGTTATACAGATATCACCATAATCAACTTAAGAACATATTCAATACCTCAAAAAGAAATCTTGTACCCATTAGCAGTTACTTCCTACCTGCTAATAATCTGCTTTCTATCCCCATGGATTTGCCTCTTCTGGGCATTTCATATAAACAGGAGTGCACAACATGTAGTATTTTGTGATTTCCTTCTTTCACTTAGCATAATATTTTCAAGGTTCAACCACGTTGTAGCATGTGTCTCTACTTCATTTTTTTAAAAAAATTTTTTTGTAGTTGTAGATGAACAGCATGCCTTTATTCGTGTCATTGTCATGTGGTGCTAAAGTTCGAACACAGTGCCTCACACCTACTAGGCAAGCTCTCTACCACTGAGCTACAGCCCCAGCCCTCATTTTTTTTTTTAATGGCCTTGTACTAATCCATTATCTGGATATGACACATTTTGTTTAACCATGTATCATCTGACAGAAATCTGGGCTATTTCCACTACTTGGTTATTACCACTAATGCTGCAATCAACCTTTGCTGTTGTGGAAACATGCTTTTGTTTCTCTTGGGTAGACACCTAGAAACTGCCAAACTGAAATTTTACATTCTGACTATCAGTACATGAAGGTTTCCGTTTCTCTACGTTCTTGCCAACTTTTGTTATTGTCCGTCTTTCTGATTATAGCCATTCTAGTGTGTGAAGTTGTATCTCATTGTAGTTTTGATTTGTACTTTCCTAGTGACTCATGGTATTGAATAGCTTTTCATATGCTTAATTGGTCATTCAAATGTCTAATCTGGAGAATAAGATTCAAAGCCATTGCCATGATTTTTTTTGTTTTTGTTTTTGTTTTTGTTTTTCCCCTAACCCACCATTTTCTTTCTCTCTCATGATTCTAGGGTTTTCCAGGGCTCGGATGGGCATTCTTGTGCTGATCTAGAATGGGAGCTCTCATAATCAGACAATGGCTGAGGCTGCTGTGGCCATCATGTCTCTCTGACATGGCTGGCAGTTGGTGTTGGGTGTTGGCTCTCTTCTTGTGATAGCTTGAGCTTCTCGCCATATGGGTCCCAAGAAGAGGTGTACAGAGGACACACTCCAATATGCAAGCAGTAGAAGCCTCTGCTTGCATCACAAGCAAATGTCCCATTGGTCCAAGCAAAGTTTTGCCTGTATTTAGTTATGTTATTTGCCTCTTTATTATTGAATTACAAGAGTTTCTCATGGATTCTGCATGCAAGTCCTCAGTCAGGAAGTCCTAGGGCTGGGGCTCTCAGCCTAGCATGTGTGAGGCACTGAGTTTGATCCTCAGCACCACATAAAAATAAATAAATAAAATAAAGGTATCGTATCCGTCGTATCATATTTTAAAATATATTTTTTAAAAAGTCCTTTGTCGGAAAACCCTTGTGGGTTCTTTCACTTTCTTGATGATGTCATTGGAAGCATAAAGCCTTTACTTGGATGAAAATCCAATTTATCTGTTTCAGTTTGTTGCTTGTGCGTCAGGAGTCATAGCTAAGAACTCATTACCTAATCAATGCTCACAAAGGTTATGCCTTTGTTTTTTTCCAAGAGTTTTATCTCTTATGTTTATGCCTAATTTTTAGTTAATTGTTGTGTTGTGGCATGAGGAAAAGGTCTCAATTCTTCCTTTTGTATCCAGCAGTCCCAGATCCATTTGTTGAAAAGACTATTCTTGCCCTGCATTGAATTGTACTGGCTCATTTGTTAAAAAAAATCAATTGACCATAAAAGCAACGGTTTATTTCTGGACTCTCATCTCTATTCCATTGATCTATGTATCTATTATTATGATTCTGGACCACATTTATTATTTATTTTCTCATAGTCTCTGCTACATAATAGATGCCAAATTAACTTTAGATAAATGAATATTTTAGGGAAGGCAGCACACAATTGGATATGTATGTTCTGGTATTTTGGTGAAGAAAGCTTAGTCCCTCTCCTCTGCTGTCATACTTCTTGTGCACAGAAACTGCCCAGAAAAAGGACAGAGTTGACCATCCTGTAAGTTCACTCTAAGTAGCATTGTTTCATTTTTTTCTCTTTTAAACTGGGATAAAGCCACACTTAAAAAGAAAATTGTCATTGCCGGTATCATGTTCAGAGGACCCCAGGAAAACCTGTGCTGTAGAAAGTCAGCAAAAAGAGATGCTGGCATACTGTACGTTGGCCTGTCACTCACTTGGAACTCTCTGATCTGACATAATTCACCAGATTATTTAGTTTCTGCATCCATAAATAGGCTGGAGATATCAGTGGCTGGGGAACTCTAAACTCTGCTGCCCAGGGCCACCTCCAGAGGAGTAAATGTCCTGTTCACTTGTAGCCCCTGAGCCGTTGCTATTGTCCATTCTGTGCAGAGGAGTAGCTGGGTCCCTAGGTGGGACCTCCCACATCTTGAGGCTTTCAGATCATTTTGGTCCTAAGGAAGATGAAGTGTGCCTAATAAAGAATTAAATCTCTGAGTTTGTAAAAATTTGGGTTTCTATGGATAAACTCCAATAAAACATTATTAACAGTTGGTTGAAATTCTTTTTTGTTGTTGTTTTTGTACTTGAGACTGATTCTTATTTTTTAATTTTTTTTTAGATATTGGTGGACCTTTATTTTTTTATTAATTTATTTATATGTGGTGCTGAGAGTCAAACCCAGTGCCAGGCAAGTGCTCTACCACTGAGCCACAACTCCAGCCCTTAAGATTGATTCTTCTTCTTTTTTTTTTTTTGGTACTAGGGATTGAACTCAGGGGTACTTGACCACTGAGCCACATCCCCAGCCCTACTTTTTTATGTAGAGACAGGGTCTCACTGAGTTGCTTAGCACCCTGCTGTTGCTGAGGTTGGCTTTGAACTCATGATTCTTCTGTTCTCAGCCTCCCAAAGTGCTGGGATTACAGGCGTGCACCACCACGCCCGGCTGAGACTAATTCTTGCTGTGTTGTCTAGGCTGACCTGGAACTCCTGGGCTCTACGGATCCTCCTGCCTCAGCCTTCCAAACTCTGGGACTATAGACATGCGTCACCATGTCCAGCTTTGATTAAATACTCTTTAAAGGCTCTTCAGAGATGTATTTGTTTTTTTTTTTTTTTTAAATATTTATTCTTTAGTTGTAGGTGGACACAATAGCTTTATTTTATTTTTATGTGGTGCTGAGGATCGAACCCAGTGCCTCCCGCGTGCTAGGCGAGCACGCTACCACTGCACCATAACCCCAGCCCGATGTATTTGTTTTTGCTGTTTCATTTGCTGACTGTAAACTAGCGCTTACTACCTCATTCTCAAGAAATCAAAAGAAAACTTCTTTTCATTAAATATCAAGATGAGGTAATTACATGTATATTTTTATTTTGGAATATTTGTGTCACTAAAATAATGTCTCTGTCTTCTCAGCTTTCACTGTGAAAGTGTTCCTCCTCCTGTCAGCCCAGTTGTTGGTCACTGCGATAATTATTGGCATGTTTATTTTCTGGTAAGTATCGCTGGTGTAGCATTAAATGTTAAGATGTTCACATTAATTCTTGTTGAATCAGCTCATTTTAATTTTGATCATTTAAAAATTGTATTTTCTCTTAATTATTCATAGGAGATGATATTTCTATAGGTTTGTTTTTCTGAAGTGACTCCTAGACCAAGGTGGTGGTAGATTTCTTTTCTTTCTTTTGGTACCAGGGATTGAACTCAGGGGTACCCGACCACTGAGCCACATCCCCAGCCCTATTTTGCGTTTTATGTAGAGACAGGATCTCACTGAGTTGCTTAGCACGTCGCCGTTGCTGAGGCTGGCTTTGAACTCGCGATTCTCCTGTCTCAGCCTCCCAAAGTGCTGGGATTACAGGCATGTGCCACTGCGCCCAGCTATGGTGGTAGATTTCTAGAATTCTACTTTAACCTCCTTCCTAAGCCAAGAATGTTTTTCTTCCTCTTATTGTGGGTACTATTTTCCTTGACCCATTTACACAGATTAAACTGGATACCAGAAAAAGGTGAGAACTTGGAGGCTGGAGTTATTTGAGAGACTGTGATCTATTACTGCTTACGCGTGCATCCTATGAACATCTGAACTATGAAATAGATGAATTGATTTCTTTTACTTTGCATGCATATCAATCTCAATGTTTTTTAAATTAAAGAACTTCACTACGTGTCTGCATTTATTTAAATTTGACTTACCACTTACAAAAACATCTTTTTTATAAATGCATCTTCGTTCCCCTTGGTGCTGGGGATGGAACTCAGGACCTCACTCATGCTGAGCATTTTCTCTGAGCTACATCACCAGCCTATTTCTCTCTCTCCCCCGCCATATTTAGTTATTTGTTCTATTTAGGTTTACATGATATCAGAGTGCAGTATGATTCATTGTACACAGATGGAGGATAACATTTCATTTCTCTGGTTGTATGTGATATAGAATCCCAACATACATGCAGTCATACATAAAGCTAGGGCTATGATGGCCATCATATTCCACCACCTTTACTGTCCCCATGCCACCTCCCTCCTTAGACCCCTGTGAATAGAGTTCTGCCATTGTTCCCGTGTCCTTCCCCACATTATGGATCAGCATCCACTTATCAACGAGTACATTCGGCATTTGGTTTTCTGAGATTGGCTTACTTCACTTAGCATGATATTCTCCAGCTCCATCCATTTACCTGCAAATGCCATAATTTTATTCTCTTATCGCTGAGTAATATTCCATTGTGTATATATACCACAGTTTCTTTATCCAGTCATCTATCGAAGGGCATCTAAGTTGATTCCACAGTTTAGCTATTGTGAATTGAGCTGCTATAAACATTGAAGTGGCTGCGTCACTGTAGTATGCTGTTTTTAAGTCTTCTGGGTATAGACCAAGGAGTGGGATAGCTGGGTCAAATAGTGGTTCCATTCCAAGTTTTCTAAGGAATCTCCATACTGCTTTCCAGATTGGTTGTACCAATTTGCAGTCCCATCAGCAATGTATGAGCATGCCACTTTCCCCACAACCTTTCCACTTATTGTTGTTTGTATTCTTGATAATTGGCATTCTGACTGGTGTGAGATGAAATCTTAGGGTAGTTTTGATTTGCATTTCTCTGATTGCAAGAGATGTTGAACATTTTTTCATATGTCTGTTTATCGATTGTATACCTTCTTCTGTGAAGTTTCTGTTCAGCTCCTTGCCCCATTTATTGATTGGGTTGTTTTTGTGGTGTTAAGTTTTTTGCATTCTTTATATATCCTAGAGATGAGTGCTCTATCAGATGTGTGTGTGGCAAAGATTTGTTCCCAGAATGTCGGCTGTCTGTTCACTTCATTGATTATTTCTTTTGCTGAGAAGAAGCTTTTTAGTTTGAATCCATCCCATTTGTTGATCCTTGATTTTACTTGTTGTGCTATAGGAGTCTTGTTAAGGAAGTAAGGTCCTAATCCGACATGATGAAGATTTGGGCCTATTTTTTCTTCTATAAGGTGTTGGGTCTCTGGTCTGATTCCCAGGTTCTTGATCCACTTTGAGTTGACTTTTGTGCATGGTGAGAGATAGGGGTTTAGTTTCATTTTGCTGCATATGGATTTCCAGTTTTCCCAGCACCATTTATTGAAGAGGCTATCTTTTCTCTAGTGTACGTGTTTGGCTCCTTTGTCTAGTATCAGGTAACTGAATGGAAGTGGGTTCGTCTCTGTGTCTTCTATTCTATACCATTGGTCTACATGTCTATTTTGGTGCCAGTACCTTGCCGTTTTTGTTACTGTAGCTTTGTAGTATAATTTAAGGTCTGATATTGTGATGCCTCCTGTTTCACTCTTCTTGCTAAGGATTGCTTTGGCTATTCTGGGTCTCTTATTCTTCCAAATGAATTTCATGATTGCCTTTTCTATTTCTATAAGGAATGATGTTGATATTTTAATTGGGATTGCATTGAATCTATATAGTGCTTTGGGTAGTATTGCCATTTTGACAATATTAATTCTGCCTATCCAGGAGCATGGGAGATTTTTCCATCTTCTAAGGTCTTCTTCAATTTCTTTCTTCAGTGTATTGTAGTTTGCATTGTAGAGGTCTTTCACCTCTTTTGTTAAATTGATTCCCAAGTATTTTATTTTTTTTGAGGCTATTGTGAATGGGATAGTTTTCCTAATTTCTCTTTCAGAGGGTTTATCACTGATGTATAGAAATGCAATTGATTTATGGGGGTTGATTTTATAACCCACTAGTTTGCTGAAATCATTTATTAATTCTAGAAGTTTTCTGGTAGAATTTTTTGGATCTTCTAAGTATAGAATCGTGTAGTCTGCAAATAATGATGGTTTCAGTTCTTCTTTTCCTATTCGTATCCCTTTAATTTCTTTCGTCTGTCTAATTGCTCTGGCTAGTGTTTCAAGGACTATGTTGAATAGCAGTGGTGAGAGAGGGCATCCCTGTCTAGTTCCAGTTTTCAGAGGGAATGCTTCCAATTTTTCTCCATTTAGGATAATGTTGGCCTTAGCTTTAGCATAGATGGCTTTTGCAAAGTTGAGGTATGTTCCTACTATCCCTAGTTTTTCTAGTGTTTTGAACATAAAATGGTGCTGTATTTTGTCGAATGCTTTCTCTGCATCAATTGGTAAAATCATATAACTCTTATCTTGAAGTCTATTGATGTGATGTATTACATTTATTGATTTCCATATATTGAACCAACCTTGCATCCCTGGAATGAACCCCACTTGATCATGGTGCACTACTTTTTTGATATGTTTTTGTATGCGATTTGCCAGAATTTTATTGAGAATTTTTGCATCTATGTTCATCAGGGATATTGGTCTGAAGTTTCTTTCTTTGATGTGTCTCTGTCTAGTTTTGGAATCAGGGTGATACTTGCCTCATAGAATGAGTTTAGGAGGGTTACCTCTTTTTCTATTTCATGAAATAGTTTGAGGAGTATTGGTATTAATTCTTCTTTGAAGGTCTTGTAGAACTCGGCTGAGAATCCATCTGGACCTGGGCTTTTCTTGGTTGGCAAGCTCTTTTTTTTTAGTTGTAGATGAACACGATGTCTTTATTTTATTGCTTTGTATGTGGTGCTGAGGATCGAACCCAGGGCCTCACGCATGCGAGGCAAGCGCTCTACCGCTGAGCCACAATCCCAGCCCCGGTTGGCAAGCTCTTGATGGCATCTTCTATTTCCTTGCTTGAAATTGATCTGTTTAAGTTGTGTATGACCTCCTGGTTCAGTTTGGGTAGGTCATATGCCTCTAGAAATTTGTCAGTGTCTTCAGGGTTTTCTCTTTTACTGGAGTATAAATTTTCAAAATAGTTTCTAATTATCCTCTATATTTCATTAGTGTCCGTCGTGATATTTCCTTTTTCATCACGAATTTTAGTAATTTCGGTTTTCTCCCTCCTCCTTTTTGTTAGGGTGGCTAAGGGTTTGTCAATTTTGTTTATTTTTTCAAAGAACTAGCTTTTAGTTTTGTCAATTTTTTAAATTGTTTCCTTTGTTTCAATTTCATTGATTTCAGCCCTGATTTTGATTATTTCCTGTCTTCTACTTCTTTTGGTGTTGGCTTGTTCTTCCTTTTCTAAGGCTTTGAGATGAAGAGTCAATTCATTTATTTGTTGACTTTTACTTCTTCTAATGAATGAGTTTAGTGCAATGAACTTTCCTCTTAGCACTGCCTTCATGGTATCCCAGAGATTTTGATATGTTGTATCAGAGTTTTCATTTACCTCTAAGAATTTTTTTTATCTCTTCCCATTTGTCTTCTGTTATCCATGCATCATTCAATAACATATTATTTAGTTTCCAGGTGTTGGAGTAATTTCTGTTTTTTATTCTGTCATTGATTTCTAATTTTATTCCATTGTGGTCAGATAGGATAACAGGGTATTATCTCTGTTTTTTTGTATTTGCTAAGACTGGGTTTGTGACATAACATATGATCTATTTTGGAAAAGGATGCATGTGCTGCTGAGAAAAAAGTGTATTTGCTCATTGATGGATGGAACACTCTATATATGTCTGTTAAGTCTAAATTATTGATAGTTTGAGATCTATGGTTTCTTTATTAAGTTTTTGTTTCAGAGATCTATCCAATGGTGAGAAAGCTGTGTTAAAGTCTCCAAGTATTATTGTGTTGTTGTCTATTTGATTCTTGTATTTGAGAAGGATTTGTTTGATATATGTAGAAGCCCCATTATTTGATGTATGATTCCTTTAAGAAGTGTGAAATGACCTTCTTTATTTCTTTTCACCATCTTTGGTTTGAAGTCCACTTTATTTGATATGAGGATGGAAACTCCTGCTTGTTTGCGGGGTCCATGTGAGTGATATGTTTTTTTCCCATCCTTTCAATTTCAGTCTGTGGATGTCTTTTCCTGTGAGATGTCTCTTGAAGACAGCATATTGTTGGGTCTTTTTTTTAAATCCAGTCTGTTAGTCTATGTCTTTTAATTGGTGCATTTAGGCCATTTACATTCAGGGTTATTATTGAAATATGATTTGTAATCCCGGTCATTTCTCTTTTGAATGGTCTTTCCTTTAGTGTAGTTCCTCTCTTTGTATATTTTCATTGTTGGTTATCATTTCCTCCTCATGGAATATTTTGCCAAGAATGCTGTGTAGTGCAGGCTTTCTTGCTGTAACTTCTTTTAACTTTTGTTTATCATGGAAAGTTTTTATTTCATCAGCAAATATAAAGCTCAATTTTGCTGGATATAGGATTCTTGGTTGGCATCCATTGTCTTTCAGGGCTTGGAATATCTTGTTCCATGATCTTCTGGCTTTTAGTGTCTGGGTTGAAAAATCTGCTGAGATCCGAATTGGTCTCCACTTATATGTAATATGGTTCCTCTCTCTTGTGGCCTTTAAAATTCTATCCTTATTCTGTATGTTGAGCATTTTCATTATAATGTGCCTTGGTGTAGATCTGTTGAAATTTTGTACATTTGATGTCCTGTAAGCCTCTCATATTTGATTTTCCAATTCATTTTTCGTATTTGGGAAATTTTCTGATATTATTTCATTGAAGAGATTGTGCATTCCTTTGGTTTGAAATTCTGCACCTTCTTCCATCCCAAGAAATCTTTGATTTTGTCTTTTGATGCTTTTTTTTTTTTTTTACCATTTTCCCTGTGTGGTCAAGTTTATTTTCAAGATTGTATATCTTGTCTTCATTATCTGAGGGTCTGCCTTCTAGGTGATCTAGTCTGCTGGTGATGCTTTCTATTGAATTTTTTATTTGGTTTATTGTTTCCTTCATTTCAAGAATTTCTAATTGTTTTTTTTCACGATCTCTAGCTCTTTCTTAAAGTCATCTTTTGCTACTTGTAATTGCTCTCTTATCTCTTTGTTAGAATGATCAATGGTTGCCTTTATTTGCTGTCCTATTTCTTTGTTGGATTGATCAATTTTTGCCTGTAATTGCTTATTTATGTCATTCTTTAATTCACTGATCATTTTAATTGTGTACATTCTGAATTCTTTCTCTGACATTTCATCAACTGTGTTGTCAATGGATTCTGTTACAGTAGTATCAAGGTTTATTTGGCGGCACTTTCTTCCCTTGTTTTCTCATGTTGATTGTGTATCTTCCTTTCTTGCAATACTGATCTGAGGTATTGCGGCTTCTATCCTATAATCTTGTATTGACAGTCCAGATTACCTGTGTCTCACCTTGGAGCTACTTCTATTCCCCCAGTGTCCCAAGATGGGCACTACTGCCACTAAAGTTGGTGGCAGTGGTAGTGGACGTACCTCTAGAGAGCAGTGGGAGTGGCCTTGTCCAGCCTATTTCTCTTTTAACAAGAATGTTTCCAGCCACGTGTGGTGGTGCACACCTGTAATTCCAGTGACTCGGGAGGCTGAGACAGGAGGATTATTGCAAGTTAATGGCCAGCCCTCAGCAACTTAGGGAGGACCAAAACAACTTAGTGAGACCCTGTCTCAAAATTAAAAAATAAGTAAAAAGGGCTGGGGATGTGGTTCAGTGGTAAAACATCCCTGGGTTAAGTCCCTGGTACCAAAAAACAAAACAAAACTACAACAAAAAGCCACAGTCTTTTTAAAATTTTTTTTTTAGTTGCCAGTGGACCTTTGTTTTTAAATTTATTTTTATATGTGGTGCATGAGAATTGAACCCAGTGCCTCACATGTGCTAGGCAAGCTCTTGACCACTGAGCCATGACCCCAGGCCCAAACTCCACATTTTTATCCCCATCTGTCATTATTAATCATTTAGGGTTTCCCCCATTCTTTCCATGATAATGTTTTATTTCTACTTAAATATTACATTAGTTAGCAGAATATACTATTTGTTGTGTAAAACTGAATCAATTTTTTTCTTAACCAGGAAAGGTTTAAAAACATGGGTACGTTCAAATGCCTGGTTCACCTATGCACTCTTGTAAGTATC
Organism: Geosciurus inauris; assembly: GCA_004024805.1. Taxonomy (NCBI): domain Eukaryota; kingdom Metazoa; phylum Chordata; class Mammalia; order Rodentia; family Sciuridae; genus Geosciurus; species Geosciurus inauris. The sequence continues at coordinate 22,481 of PVHX01019468.1, forward strand.
CTCGACTTTAATAAAATTTTGTTTTTCTACTAGTTATTGACTGAGATTCTACTACTATTTAAAATGAGGTAATAAAGGCATAGCCTTCTTGAAATGATGAAATTATATAGATGGAAAGCAAACAAATGAGGGCTTGCCATGAGTTGGGGTGGGGGGAGAGAAAGAAAGTGTGTGTGTGTGTGTGTGTGTGTGTTACCATAAAGCGGGGGGTTGGGGGTAACACCAGAGAAGTCTTTGTTGATGTGTTATTGGTGGAATAGCTGTGAATTTTGGTCTTTGAATAGATCTATTTCATAGTTCTGTGTCAAATAACTAGATATATACACCATACAAATGTCAAATTACTGGTTTTAATATTACACTATAAATATATAAATTGCAATCTTTAGAGGAAATTGAGTGTAGGTTTCATGAGACTTTTTGGTCCCTTCGCAATTTGCTGTGAATCTATAATTATTTTTAAAATAAAAAGATGAAAATACCTCACAAGCTAAAGGCAGAGAGGGAGAGAGAAAGGAAATATCATTTTTATAATTTTATAATTTTTATCAGATAATGTCATATAATGGTATAGTATACATATCTATCTCTCTGTATATATCATATGATATAATCACTGGATGCAAATAACACTGGGTTTTACCTTATCCTGCAGCCCAGCATTTTTTGTTGTACTTGTTATACTTGCTTGCTGTGGGAATCTCCGCCGTCAGGTGCCTGCAAATTACATTCTTCTGGGATTCTTTGTAAGTAAACTTTGTTCACATGTGCTGCTGCTCACCCCTGAAACACATTTAGTTGCCATATTAAATTCACTCCCTTTTCTTGTGGAGACTCTTCTCATGGAGTAATGCACGTAGGGATTACCTGTGGAACATTCTTGAGAGGGATTCTGGTTGTAATGAAGTAGTAAACTTACCTATGAGGCAGTATCCACACCCCTTTAGCAAGTTAGAGGATTTTAAGCTACTCCTCCCTGGCAAGCTGAGCTCTGATAAGGCCACCTGGGGAACCCTTTCCAGAGTCAAGGCTACATTTCAAGAAGAGGTAACTTGATTGTCCTGGGACCTCTGTCAGGCACAACAAGCACATTTTGTTATGGAGAGTGGATTTCCTATCTCGTTCACAAACTCACGAATGAGAAATGTCATTTTCTTTATTTTTGTAAAGTGTGTTTTATTTTTATATCCAGTCCCCCTGGGAGCAGAAGCCCTTTCTGAACTCAAGTTGTTCCCCAGTTCCACAACTTTCTGCTCAGTTCAGGAGGACTTTTCCAGTACCAGAGAGTTGGCAGTCTGGGGGCTTCTGGTTCTCATTTATCCTCAGTTTGGTTCCTGGTTCCCCAGAACCTCTCTAGGATGACTTGACCTCACTTGTGACAGAGCCTCGTCACACCTGCTCTTTCCTCTCATTCTGTACCACTCTAGGTCACATGAAACTATGTGGCTCCCTTTGTAGCAGGCAATTAAGTTCTATTCTGCTCAGAACAGAAAGACCCAAGGATGTTTCCAGCTCTCAATATCTACCTGAGCGCCTAGATTTCCTAAATCTGAAGAGAATCTGAATTCCTATCATTATCCCCATCCCATCCCAAGACTCAGCTCCCAGAAGGTCTCAAGGCTCATCCTCAGGGATTGGGCAGCATCTAAGAGTTATTCCTCCAACCCTGACTCTCACTTAACAGAATCAGGCTCAACCTCTTACCTTTTGGAGGCCTTGGTCTCTCAGGAACTCATGTATAGCAATTGCTATGGAGTTTTGCTCCTCTTGGGAAAATCTAGAACCATCCCATTGTGATTCAGGATAGTGTCAGCACATGATTCTCTTTGAGTCTTTGTGTTTCCTTCCATGCAGTGTTGACCATCCCTGCATACAAAAATTTACTTACCAATTGTTTATTTCTTATCTGGTTCCAAATCAGATTCAAGGTAGCTTATGCAAATACCTGCAAGATAAGATGATGAGAAAAATAGGAAAATAGCTGGGCGTGGTGGCGCAAGTCTGTAATCCCAGCACATAGGGAGGCTGAGACAGGAGAATTGCGAGTTCAAAGCCAGCCTCAGCAACGGCGAGGCGCTAAGCAACTCAGTGAGACCCTGTCTCTACATAAAACACAAAATAGGGCTGGGGATGTGGCTCAGTGGTCGAGTACCCCTGAGTTCAATCTCCAGTACCAAAAAAAAGAAAAAGAAAAATAGGAAAATAAACATAGTGGTTAGATAGATGTGTAGAATGCATGAACTCCTGTACATTTGAGTGTCAAGATTCTAGCTTTGGTTCCACACCTCCTGGTAGTCAAAGCAAACAAGGGCACGTGACCAATGATGCCAGTCTTCACATCCATATAAAGCAGCATCTGGGAGGAATAGCTTCCTCTTGAGGTTAGAGAAGATTGGCTGTCTGCTGCTCACAGTCGGGTATTTCCTCCACTGTGAGAGCATCAAGGAGCCTTCCAGAGTTGGCACAGATACCCTGCTCATTGCCCAGGCCGCAAGTAGGGTGTCCTAGTGCCTGTCCTGATGGCACAGAGTGCACCTGGGGAGGGGAGGGCAACAAGGCAGGTGTAGGAAGCTATTAGGATCCTGAAGCTGAGAGGAGAGGAAGGGGCAAGTTTCCTAGAAATGTCTTGAATTTTTTAATTTAATATTTCAGATAGTTTCAATGCATATTACAAGGGGAGATAGATAAAAGCTATTGGTCTCCAAAGAAGCTGTCCTAGTCAAAGTAACAGCTCAAAGCAAGTAACAGCTGAACAGAAGATATATTGTAGAGGGAGAAAGAATTAGTTGTATTTTCTAGATTAATATCTTGCCCAAGTGTTAGGAAGTATATGGGTAAAACCATTTTGGAAAAAGAGTTGAAAGAAAACAGGAAAACATACTTGTGGAAGACAGTTTTTGTCCCATGAAACCTTGACCCCTGGAGCCCATATTCTGGGGTCTTGAAGTCATCAGACAAGTTTGAGTCTATAGCCGATTTGTCCCTCTTCCTCTCCTTCCCTCTGCCCCTGTCTCTCTCTCTCTCCACACACACACACACACACACACACACACATTTAATGTGCTGCAATGAAACAATTGAGTCAGGAGAAGAGGAAGGAAGCATCTTGTGACAAAGGTTGGAGGCAAGCATATCATTACAATATCATGTGTATGTGGAATGAGTGAAATGCCTTGTTCCTATAATGGAAATAAAGATAGACTACTTAGGCAAGTTCATCAAAATAGAGAGTCAGGCAGTCACACACTGGCCCTGGGAAATCCAGACAGATAGTCCCAGGACTTTGAGGCTCCTGTTCTTTTCCAGCCTTCGATCCTGCTGACCCAAGTTCAAAGCCATCAAGTCCTCAAACTTTGGTTAGGATGCGGCCCTCCTTTTCATTCCCTGAGACAGAAACTCTTTCCTGCTCTTTGCATGGACCAGCGGATCCGCCAAGTCCTTGGGTTTGCTCTGACAGAGCATCCAGCATGCTGAGGAACTTCAGTCCCATCACCACCATGGGCTCTTGTCCTCACTGGGTGGCTGTGGCTATCCTGCAACTGACACATTTGTGGTGCCTTTCTTGGTCTCATCCTCTGACTTGACTGCCCACTGGCTCTTGGCCCTGCCTGCCTTCCACACTTCTGTCCTGGCCAGCCTTGGCTCTCTTTGGGTGGTGGGAATTCTCCAGTGCAACCCTCCTCCTTCCCTAGGGTTGGCACCCACAGGAGCAGTGCCACAATACCAGCAACTGCTCTCCAGTTCCATCTTCTGGCGCTGGGAAGGTCTGGGTTCTCACCCCAGGCCTGAGGTTTGATTTATATTCACAGGTCCTTTGGAAAGTGTCAATACCCAGACTGTAGGTGAAGCATTCATAGAGATAGCATATCCTGACCTGATAGAGAGTGTTATAAGACTGTGTGGATAGCTCCATTTGATTAATGACAACAGAATCCACAAGTGAACTTCAAAATGTTTTTATTAGTGTATATGATTAATTCTACATAATAGTGAGCTTTACTGAGGCACATTCATATATATACATGCACATACTTGATTTCCACATTCATAATTATTATATATTTAATTCACTGGCTATGTTAAATATACTATTGTCTTTTAAGAAACTTTACTAATGAAGGGCTTCCTCTAGTCCTAGGAAGAATATTATGGAAATGGTTGTACTGTTGATTTCCCACACTTGCCCCATAGCTCTGAGCACCAGGATTGTGTCCTCTCCTGCTTGCTCCCTAGACCCTGCCCAAAGCACACACTTCAAACCACGGCGTCTGGATTCTAGTTCTCAGCCTCATGCCTTGAAAAGCAGGCTTCTGATTTATTGTGAATTTTGTTTTTAGACAATCCTTCAAGGTCTGCTGCTGGGAACCATATCAGTGTAAGTCTTTGATACATATTTCCTTATTATTATGTGTGCCTTTCCTTGAATGTGTATGAACAGTAATTGCAGTCTCTGATTCTAGTTTCTATAATGCGGAGGAAGTGTTGTGGGCCACAGCAGCAACCACTCTGGTGACATTAGCACTCACTACGTTTGCTCTACAAACAAAAGTACGTATAATTGGAACAGATTCTGTCACAAGCAAGTGTACTGAGAGTGTTACTTTGTCCCTCCTGACCTGGCCCCTGTGCTCTGAGGTCCTGTGGGTCTCCCCACCATGGCCCTCTTGCCTTTGGGCTTTCCATGGACTTGGACCAGTGGATCTCCAGCTGGAGATAAGAGGCAGGGAGGAGAGAGGGACTTATTCCTGTGGCAACCTCTGGACCAGTTCCTTTTAGAAGAGCCGAGTTTCTTAGAAAAATTCAGTCTAGAGCTGGCCAACCCAATACAAACTTCCCTGTGCTCTTCCCTTTGAGCCTACAGGTGACAATAGCTCTCTCTCTCTGGCTCCTAGCCTAGACCCACTCCTGCTGGTTTCCCTGGGGACACTTCTGTAGATAGTTCCTTCACAAACAAACCCTCCTCAAAACATCCTATTTGAGTGTGCCATCTGTTCCCTGCTAGGGCCCTGACTCTAATGAAGAAGTTTAAGATTCAAAAAGTTTACAGTCCACCAAGGATCAAAAGTGCCAAAATTACCGACAGAGTGTTGTATCATGCAGAACTGTTCTTTTAAAAGTGTGACGTCAGTCTCTTCAGCCCTGAAATGCTCCTTGAGTTGGTGAGGTGTTTTCAGCAGCCCTTTCTTTAGCTCTGGCGACCTTCTTTTGGCAAATGATAGATTTGTCTTAGTTCAATAGCTTAGAAATGCTTTTTCTCAAATTGTTTAGCATGGCTTATATACATGAAGAATTTTAGCTTTTCCTGGAAGAAATAGGAAGAAGCAACAGAGAGGCAGAAGGACCTGCTTAAATATTTGGTCAGATGGTATTAAAAGTTAGAGATTCAAGGGCTGGGATTGTAGCTCAGTGGTAGAGCGTTTGCCTCGCATGCGTGGGGCCCTGGGTTCGATCCTCGGCACCACGTACAAAGCAATAAAATAAAGACATTGTGTCCATCTACAACTAAAAAAATATTAAAAAAAAAAAGTTAGAGATTCAATGTTATTTCATTATCAGAGTGGTATTTGCCACCTGGAAACTGGCCATTTGCAGAAACCAGACTATTTGTAAAGCGAAATGCCTTCCTGAAATGAGTGAGGTGGGCTGCTGATGAAAGCATAGATTCATTTAACCATTTAAAATCTTCTAAAATGCCAGAATACTTTTTTTTTGGGGGGGTACCTGGGATTGAACTCAGGGGCACTTGACCACTTGACCACTGAGCCACATTCCCTATTTTGTATTTTATTTAGAGACAGGGCTCACCAAGTTGCTCAGTGCTTCACTGTTGGTGAGGCTGGCTCGGGATTCTCCTGCCTCAGCCTCCCGAGCCTCTGGTATTACAGGCGTGCACCACCACGCCCGGCCAGATTTAAAAAGCTCACTAGTATTGTAAGTCACAGATGACTGAGTTCAGGGGAGTGCATATTTTTTTTTGGTACCAGGGATTGAACTCAGGGGAACTTGACCACTGAGCCACATCCCCAGCCCTATTTTGTGTTTTATGTAGAGACAGGGTCTCACTGAGTTGCTTAGCGCCTCGCTGTTGCTGAGGCTGGCTTTGAACTCGCGATTCTCCTGTCTCAGCCTCCCAAAGTGCTGGGATTACAAGCGTGAGCCACCGTACCCAGCTAGGGGTGCATATTTTAATGAAAAGAATTTTAAAGCTGGTTCTGGTTACTGTACTGTATTTAAATGGATGACTGTGAAAGGCATCTGAACTCACGTTTAAATATTTTATTTTCCTGATGAAGTAGTTGGGGAGGGGGTTGCAATATTTACTCTGTAATCCAAGAGCTGTAGAGAAAATGTAGACACACAGTGCACCTGAGTTTCCTCGTGAACTCTACACATCCACCTAGCAGGGAGAATGTCCATTTGATTTCCACAGAATCTGATCCCATCCTCGAAATAGTGCCTCTGAGCTGAGCAGTCAATTCATGTGGGTACAAAATGATCTGTTCTGGGCCTCTTGCTATTCCTCCTTTTCTCTCTGAAGTAGAGTCTGGGAATTTGGGGTGAGGGTGTGGCTCTTGTGAGCTTTTTGGCACTGGTCAGGGACAGGGAAAAGGGGGCAGAGATGCCATGACACATTGTCGTTTCTGAATGATGGAACCCAGGGTTGCTGGGTGCTCTGTGGGTGTCTAGAGCTGAAAGTCTACCACTGGTGTGACTTAGCACTTGTTGATCTCGAGTCTGTTCAGAGCGGACAGGGCACCTCGCCTGAATTAACCTCACCCTAGTTGTCCTCCTTACTGCTAAGGAGGAGCAGGCCTGAAGGTGTCACTGTTACGAGCCAGGTTTACTCCTCTGTAGATCCGAGCTGGTCAAGAGGAGTGTCACATCAGGCACCATCCAAGTCATACAATCTTAAATTCCCAAGTAACAGATTTAAAAAGTGAAAAGAAACAGGTGACCCACCAATGTATACAATTATATCACACCAATAAACAATATGGGAAAAAAAGAAACAGATGAAACTGGTTTCAATATATTTTATGTAAGCCAATATACAGGAAATGTTACCATTTCAACACACAATCCACAGAACAGAAATGTGAATGTTTTAACATTATTTTCATGAACTGAAATTCAAAATCCAGTGTGTATTTTATACTTTGAGCACATTTCATGGACTAGCCACATTTCAAGTGCACCATAGTAGCCACAGGCCGCTAGTCAATATTGAAGGTAACTCTAGACAAAGTTATTCTAGATGAAGTTACTGTAAGTTACTGGGAATCCCCTGGAGGACCTACTGAGACGCCCGCCCACCAGTGTCCTGCCTAGGAGTCTTTGAGTCAGCAGGTCTGAGGCGGGGCCTGTCCAGCACTTCCCAGGTAGTGCTAAGGGATGCAGCAGGTCTGAGACCCACACTCAGGGAACCATGCTTTCGATTATCCTCTTGGCATTTCCAGGGTAGGGAGCAAGAGGGAAAATGCAAGAAAATATCTAGGATATTTTGGACATTGAGATTCTTCTTTTGCTGCATAATTCATTTTTTCCCCCAGGAAGAGGATGAATATCATATCCCTTTTCTAAAAAGAAAAAAAAAAAAAAAGCCCCTGATCAGCCTAAGCTGATTTGGATCACTAATTTATAAAGACAAAAAGAAAAAAGAAAAAGTCACATCAATCAATTTCAAAACTAAAACAACATTCACAGTAATTTTTGAAAACTTAGTATATATTTGCATTAAAATAAATGCATATAAACATGAAAAATATAACCAGTTGATATCCATAATATTTTCTATGCACATGTTCTTAAAAATGTGAATAATCATGATAATACTACTATCCACATAAATTTACATCATTTTTTCAATGAATCCTTTTGACTGGGGGAAATTTCATATAAATAAGAAAACAGAATAATGTAATGAGCCTCCATGGTACATATGACCAACAGTTTTAGAAACTACCAACTCATGACTTCTCTCATTTCATTCATACTCCTTCCTTTTTCTCCCTCCAGAAGCAAATCCCAGTCAATATGACACTTTTTATGTAGCATTTTCCAGTGGTTGGCCCTAATGGATTTCCATGGTTTTCTAAGTTGGTCAGGGCAGATTGTCTATGGGGTGAAAAATGAATGTCTGAATCCCCAGGAATTCCTTCTAGACAATAACTGTGCTATTTGTGTGCTGTTTGTTTCCTCAGTGGGATTTTACCTTGCTAAACGGAATGGTGTTTGTTTTCCTCTTCGTACTTGTAATCTATGGACTTCTCTTAATCTTCATACGATCGTATGTAAGTGGACTCTCATTTGGAAACCTCGGGGAGCTGTTAAAAGGATGAGTTGAGGGCTGGGGTTGTGGCTCAGTGGTAGAGCGCTTACCTCACATGTATGAGGCACTGGGTTTAATTCTCAGCACTGCATATAAATAAATGAATAAAATAAATGTCCATCAACAACTTGAAAAAAAAAAAAGGATGAGTGGAGGGCTGACTGTGCTACTTTGGGTCCTCTGAGAGCAAATGTGGAGTTGGGCGCATGCCAGGATTTTAAGACCAGAAATGTCTAAGCGAGAAAAGGGAAAGGAGGGAGCTGACACAGGCTGGGAGAGCTGTCACACCATGGCGGCTTATCTGATCCCAAGGGCAGGAGAGCAAAGGGAGTTTGGGCAGAACATTCCAGATGTGGTGTAGTCTGAGGGACACAAGGCCTTCATCCCCTACCTCCCAGAAAGGGCCCTGCTGTTCCCAGCCAATGATGGGCCAGTGCCTAAGACAAACTGACGTGGGTTGCACGGCCCAGCATCTGGGGCTTGGGGTCACTGTGCTCCCCTCCGGGGAGCTGAAGGTCCCTGAGGTCCATCCTATTAACAGCCACACTGGTATCACTGGGAAATACTATGGGCGAGGGATCTAGTTTGTGAATATGGAGTCTACCCTATGCTACAGTTGGTCCTCCCCAAGAGGGTCCTGAGGTAAACCTACTGGTAGGGCAGGCCTGACGCCTTCTCCTGTATACAGGGGCAGCATGTTTGAAGCAAGGGGTGTGGAGAGAGAGGCCCCTCTGGCATGTTCCAGCAGCAGCCTAGAGGAGACTCCTTGTCCCAGTCCAGATTTTTTTCCTTTAATATATTTATTGAGATCTTGCTAGGTATCAGACTTAGGCACCCTGAACTCTCATAACATTCCTGAAAAGTACAGTCTGGAACTTCTGTGGTCTCCAGACAGTGTCACCAATCCCCAGTCTCCCTTCTGCGCCACGAACCTTGCCAACAGAGAGCACTTGCCCATCTCTCCCAGACCCAGCTTTCCCTGACTGTAGAATTTGACACATTGTTCTCAGGTGTTGCACACCTCTGCCTTGTTCTCTTCTCATGAGTCAAACCCTTGGATATTTAGACTAGTCCCGTGTTGTGGTCACGACAGTTTTGGTTGCAAGGAACACATCCATTCAGAGTAGCTTGAGGCAATGACCTAGAGAATCTCCTGAACTCCTGAGCGAGAAGAAGAGCCCAGTTTGCAGGAATGGAAACCCTGCCTTCTTTTCTGGGCCTGGCATGACTGGCCACCTCTACTTGTGCAGTAGATCTCCAGCACTGGCTAGTGACAACAGCCTCTGCTGCTTGGATCCCTCTAGACTGGGAATTGATTTCTGACTGGCCTGGCACATCTGTTAAGCCCAGTTACAGAGCAGAAGTTCCTAATCGGTTAGTAGAGTCACTGTCATCAGAGTGGGTGTCTTCCACCCCTCGCGATACCCTCTAGGACCTCTAGCTAGGAAGTGTGAGGTCACTCTGTTTCCAGGACTGCCTGTTCCATGTGCTGTGGGAGGGCTGATTCTCTAGAAAGGCTGTGTGTATGAGGCAAAAGCAGAACATGTGGAACACATTCTCCTTGCCCTGCCATGCATGAAATATTATTTGGCATGTGTGAGGTTGGTTTCCCTTTGCTTATTTATTGGAACTGAGTGGATGCTGTTGACTGTGTTCGACTTCCTTAATATTGGGTCCTTATCCATCAGCTGTGACTTAAGCAAATCCTTTTGTTATTCTAAATAGTCTTGTTCTTCTTCTTCTTCTTTTTTTTTTTTGGTGGCAAGAATTGAACTCAGGGACACTCAACCACTGAGCCACATCCCCAGCCCTATTTTGTGTTGTATGTAGAGACAGGGTCTCACTGAGTTGCTTAGCGCCTCATTGTTGCTGAGGCTCGCTTTGAACTCGCGATTCTCCTGTCTCAGCCTCCCAGAGTGCTGGGATTACAGGCGTGTATCACCACGCCTGGCTCCAAATAGTCTTGTTCTTAAGCTACAGCTGTTTTCTTTCTCTCCTCAGTGGCTGCACTTGCTGTATGCTGGACTCGGAACAGTGCTCTTCTCCATGGTGAGTCCGCCTCTCCCTCTCCCGATGAAAGACACGGTGTCTGTGCCAGTCACGTGGAGTTAGAAATTCACTAAAAACCCTTGGGCAACTTGCTGCCTCTTGAAAGATCATATTTAAAACCAGTACCTCCAAGAGAGTTGGATGGTCTTCCTTACCCACAAAAATAGGCTTTTCTTCAAAGAGTCAATATTTAAGAAGAGAACAAAGAATTATTTATAAGCCTTGGCACTTACTGAAGCAGGGTGTGATTTCATTTTCTCCCTTAGATCAGTGTCTCTTTTCTATTTTTCCATAACATGGACTTCGCATTGGGACTGGTCAGGGTCATTGTCAATGCATCTGGCAAATTTTCCTTCCATTTTGACCTGCCTTTTGCTCATAGCTTCACAATTATGTCAAGGAATATTTGATTTAAAAGGTATTACATGCACTTGTTTTGAAATTCAAATGACATAGTAGATTACAAAATGATGATAAAAAATCTCCTTCTGATTCCCCATCCTCAGAGATAACCTGAGATAACCTCAGACACACTATATATAATGTTCTGCATTGGCCTTTTCACTTAGAAGCAATGGTCTCCACATACTGCAGACCTAGATCCAGCTCACTCTTTTTCAGGGCCACCAGGTATTCTATCATTTACTTTTATCATGTCACTTCTTTTAGGGATTTTGTTGTCTTTATTTTTTTGTGGTGCTGGAGATCATACCCAGGGCCTCATGCATATGAAGCAAGCTCTTTACCACTGAGCTACACCTCATTCCTTAGGGTTTTTCTATTTGGAAAATTTCCAGATATAAGCAAAAGTAGAGGGAATGGTAAAATGAGTCCCATGTATTGTCATCCAGCTTTAAAGCTATCCATGTTTTGCTTTATTGTTTTCCTTTTTGCTGTTGTTGGAATTGTGTCATATCTTTTTTTTTTTTTAATTTTTATTCTTGTTTTATTTAGGCTTACATGTTGACAGTGTAAATTGACTCATTGTACATAGATAGAGGATAACATATCAATTCTCTAGTTGTAAGTTGTATAGAATCACATCATATATGCAGTCATACATAAAGTTAGGGCTATGATGACCATCATATTCCATCACCCTTGCTGTCCCCATGCCCCCTCCCCCCTTACACCCCTGTGAACGGAGATCCACCTGTGTTCCCATGTCCTTTCCCACATTATGGATCAGCATCCACTTATCAATGAGTACATTCGGCATTTGGTTTTCTGAGATTGGCTTACTTCACTTAGCATGATATTCTCCAACTCCATCCATTTACCTGCAAATGCCATAATTTTATTTTCTCTTATCGCTGAGTAATATTCCATTGTGTATATATACCACAGTTTCTTTATCCAGTCATCTATCGAAGGGCATCTAGGTTGGTTCCACAGTTTAGCTATTGTGAATTGAGCTGCTATAAACATTGAAGTGGCTGCAGCACTGTAGTACGCTGTTTTTAAGTCTTTTGGGTATAGGCCTAGGAGTGGGATAGCAGGCTCAAATGGTG